>PVJN01038066.1:7261-20661 GCA_004026805.1 Lasiurus borealis
CTTTTTAATGGCAGCATAGAATTCCATTGTGTAGATGTACCACAGTTTTCTGATCCACTCATCTGCTGACGGGCACCTAGGCTGTTTCCAAATTGTAGCTATTGTAAATTGTGCTGCTATGAACATAGGGGTGCATAAATCCTTTCTGATTGGTGTTTGTAATTTCTTAGGATAAATTCCTAAGAGTGGGATTACAGGGAGTGACTCCATTTTGAACCTTTTTAACACCTTTCACCGATAGTTCTCCTACGTGATCCAAAGACTATGTGTTCAACGAGAGGGGAGTGGTGGGTTTTACCAACAAATAAAAAAGAACCGGGACCTCTCAGAATAGAAATAAAGATGCCAGCAGCATCAAGAGATACAGAATGCTGAAGGAGCTTAACACAAAGCCAAGGCCAAGCAATCAGTAAACTATTCGGTCTTGGAAAATCAAGTTGGCACCGGATGAGTGAAATAACCTGAGAGAACAGACCGAGAAACCTCAGAGAGTCGTAAATAGAGATTACTATGGTTCAGGAAAGTAATTCAAGGGACAAACGGAGAGAGCAGTCCACATAAGAAGAAACTTGAAGTTTAGAGTCCAAAATGGACCCAGCTGGTAGGGAAAACCCAATATACTGAGACCTAAGTCCTCTTAAAGACAGAACTAGAAAAGTGACTAGAGAGAATGGCAAAGAGGAAGACAGCAGAATGCCGGGAAGGAACGGGAGTAATCGGTACTTTCAGATGCCCTCTCATGCCACTGGGCTTCTCCAAAACGCACGGCAAGACAAGACCCGTCTTCTACTCCACCGCACTGAAGGGCTCTCTACAAGGCTTTCAGGCACCTTAGTGACACTCAGAGAGAGGGACAGGGGTCTTCTCAGCTTGGGTGCTCACTCTTAAAGAGAATGGACCATTCATTGGCACTGGTACTGTTAAAAAAAAAACTCTTTTATTTGTAGAATGTGCTATAAAGACAATAGATTACTCTAATGAAGGCTTTATCCAGAAAAAAAACATATATGCCTTTATGTAATAATAACAATAATTCATCACCACTCACATCAGTCTTGGGTAAGAGAAGAGCATAGACCCACACATTACATCCTACTCTGTATTTTTTTCTCCAAACTCCCCGGTTTAGGTGGTCTTTTTTCTATTCCGGATAGAAATGGAATAGAAAAATAATAAATACTCTGCCCAATAGCATCTTCTTTGGACCTTTAATGTCTCGCACCTACACCTTGCCTTTTGCACTCAGAAGAAAAGAATGCTGGTGTCTTCGCTTTCAGATCCTTCATGGAGGGACCCTCAGAATACATGGGTATGATGCCCCACAGAGGAGCTGGGAAAGGCCTCGTGGATACTGCATATACCTGGCCACAGTAGTTTCTGTAGCTCTAAAATGTTTCACTTCCAAAAAAAATAGAAATAAAAATAAATACAAAATTAAAATGTTTCACTTCCAAATAGTTCAACATTCAGCAAAATAAATTCACTCCGAAGTATAAAATAACCGGGATCAACTCCATCTTTGCTATGTCAGCTAGAATACTAAGTTCCTGGAATAGTAGGCCACGGGGGTTCAAGGGTGAAAAGTAATTTTTTATGGTTACTGTACTCCGTTTGGTAAAAATCACCAAACCTTCCCGGCCCACCTCACTGTCACTGCCGCCACTCTTAGAATGGAATGTTGAGGTGTGTGTTCACTGAGGGTGGGAGACTCACAGTCAGGAAGGAGACGATGGGCAGGTGGAGAACTTGAGTGCTGCGCTAACAACCTTGACCATGATTTTCCTGGCTGCGGATTTGGCTGTGCTTTTGGCCTATAAAGAAAAAAATGGGTAGGAGCTGAGTTCTTTTAGCTGTCTGCACAGCCCTCTCATAGAGACAGCTAAGTGGTAAACCTCCTGAGTATGTCAAGGAATTCACATCACATTTCACCAGAAATAATCCCATCTGGATCCAGTACCTCCTGCTGGGGCCACTGCCCTCTCCCACAGGATCTCACTCCTCACTCAGCAAATTCTTATTTCCCTTCACTCTCACACCCTTTTGTCTCAGATCAGCAGCCCCAACTGGCGGCAGAACATATGACGTCTCAACGACCCATTGAATATTAACAGCTACTAATGGCAAACACTTGTTAAGCATTGTATGTGCTAGTGCTGATCTAAGAACGTAATCAAAGTAACTCTGTGAGGTATTACTCTTGCCCATGTTTTATAGATGAGAAAACTGCGCCACAGAGAGATAAGGCACCTTTCCCAGAGACACACAGCTAGGAAGTGCAGACCCAGAGTCTGAGCCCACACCCTTCAGCACTTTGTGATTTTGCCCTTGGAAGACATCAAAACAGCCAATAAGATGGGCTTACACTTAGAAATATGTAATTTACAATTTGCCGGTGGCCCTCCTAATGAGTTCTCCTTTTCCTTCTTTCTTCACGTCTGTTGCTTTAACCCTCACATCTAGTATGCAATAGGGTACATGATGTTATCTTGTCGTGATGGAGCATAAAACAAGATCTCCGTAAGAGTACAGTCCCCATGTAAAATTTAGAAGTAGCCAGGTCTTCTGCCCATGTTTTCCTCAAGGTTGAGTCCTCACTTCCAACTTTGCAGGTAAGCTAGATGACAGCAGCACTAAGAGAACCCAAGCATTCAAAAGGTAAAGGAGGTCTGGAGAAACAGATATTTTATTTCATTCAGTCAACAAATATTTTTAGAGTGTTGAGTAGCTGATACCGTGCTGGATTCTGGGGATTCAACAAGGAATCCGGCAGAATCCTGGCCCTCTGGCAGCATCCTTCTAAGGTACACTAGAGAATAAACAAGCAAAAACTAAGTAAGAAACAGGATGCCGCCGAGACTGGTTTGGCTCAGTGGATGGAGCGTCAGCTTGCAGACTGAAGGGTCCCAGGTTCGATTCCGGTCGGGGGCGTGTACCTGGCTTGCGGGAACGTCTCCAGTGTGGGGCGTGCAGGAGGCGGCTGATCGATGTCTCTCTCTCATCGATGTTTCTGACTTTCTATCTCTCTCCCTTCCTCTCTGTAAAAAAAAAAATAAAATCAATAAAATAAAAATAAAATAAAAAAAAGAAGAAACAGGATGCCCTGACAAAACCACCAAGGAAACCTCTTTTATATGGGTTGTGAGATGCTCAAAGACAGACGGATTTGTAGGTCCTGTCATGATGCCTCTCCGCCACCTTCCAGGGAACTTCATACTTAAGAATCGTTAATGATGCTGAAATGCAAATGTCTGGACCAGGTGCTCCAGGCCCTGCTCCAGCTCACCCTCCCTATCCGTCCTCTTCCTGGCACCACTCCCAAACACACCTTCTCTGTTCCATTCCATTGAGGCTAATCTTTCATTGTGCCACCACACTATCAGGTCACCCCCACCCTGTTCTCTCCCCCACGCCCAGTAATTCCAGCTGTCCTTTCAAGACAAGGCTCCATCCAGTTCCACCTGCCATTCTCTGCCACATTCTTATCCATTACGAGCTTACCAAACTCCCAATTAATTACCGAAAAACACAGCCTTCCGTCCTTCACCGACGTTGCACAAGTGCTCCAACCCAGGGCTTGCACACAGAGCACCACCGTCTCCTCCCAACGGGTGGGGGCAGGAAGGAGAGGGGACTCTGAGGCCGAGAGAATGACTCAGGCTCAGAGGGGCTGCTGGAGGGAACCAAGCGAAGTGTCTGAGGAGCACCATTTCTGAAGAGGAGGGCACGACCGAAGTCTCCACTCCAGAGGTCAGATCTCAACAGCTGCAGAGAGCACTTGAAATCTTGCTCCCTGGGATATGTTGTCTGCGTGGCTCAAATGAACGCATACAAATTAAACATCAAAACTGTGAATACAGCCAAAACCGGTTTGGCTCAGTGGATAGAGCGTCGGCCTGCGGGCTGAAAGGTCCCAGGTTCAATTCTGGTCAAGGGCATGTATCTTGGTTTCGGGCACATCCCCAGTAGGGGGCGTGCAGGAGGCAGCTGATCGATGTCTCTCTCTCATCGATGTTTCTAACTCTCTATCCTTCTCTTTTTCTCTCTGTAAAAAAAATCAATAAAATACAGGTGGCAAGGAGACAGTTCTAGAGGGCAACTAAGGATCCAGGTGGGATACCTAATTGAAGCCTAGGAGTAGAGAGCTAAGTATAAGCTTGCTTTCAGAGATTGGGGCAGGGGGAGTGGAGACTGGGACCTATGGATAACTAGGGGCATCGTGGATCAACTGGCAGCAAAGGGAATCGAAGGGGAAATTCAGGAACCTACAAACCAAGAAGGGGTGACCAAGTTTGAGAACTGGACTGAATTCTAAGCTGTAGGTAGAGATCATTCAGTGAACTTGCTTGGAGGAAAGCTGGGAAAGTAGATGAAAGAGAAGACATGAAGTCCAAAGGGTGTTTATGAATAGCTTATTAGTCCTCTAGGTGCATGGGGCATGCCTCCTTTCTATCCTCCACAGCACTTAGCAAAACAAATATTTTATTGATTATGTACAAACAAAAGATCACAGACAGTCTTGGTATGGCCCAATGGGAAAATATGCCAGGATACTGTGAGTCATCACTTAAGCAAGCTATGTATTATGCAGGTTTACTGGAAGGCTCCATCACCTTGGCAAACAAAGTGATAAATAAGCTAATGAATAAACATGAGGCTAGAAATGAGGAGGTGAAGCTACATCAACTTTGCCATCCATCTCCTATAAGACCTTAAACACTAGCAGGTCATTTCACTTCCCTGGGTCTCAATTATCTCGTCAATTAAAGGGAAAATGTGACTGCTCCAAACTATTCGTAGTATCTAGAACACTCTTTCCCAGGATCTCTGCTTGGCTAACTTCATTTCTCTTTAATCTTTGCTCAGATCTTCCCTTCCCAATGATGCCTGTCCTAGATACCATATTTAATACTGCCAACCACCCACCCCCACAATCCTACCCCCAGAGACTCTAGTTTGCATTTTTATTTTCCATAACACTTCTAACATGCAATATAATTTATTATCTTTATTGCTGTCTGCAAAAAAATGTAAACTCTATCAGGGCAAGAATCTTTGTTCATTGGTATACACTGAGTGGCCAGATTATTATGCGTTCATAACAATCTGGCCACTCAGTCTATATCCTATGTAATAAAAGGCTAATATGCAAATTGTACCTGTGACCAGGAGTTCAACCAGCAGGCAGGCTGACCGTCCACCCATGTCCCATCTCCCTGGCCAGGCTGGCGGGATCTCACCCATGTACGAATTTGTGCACCGGGCCTGCATTTAGAGATCATAATCATCTGACCACTCAGTGTATATCAAGTCTCTGAATAACATATGGGACAAACTAGGCATCTAATAAATATTTGTTGAATGAACATATGAATGAATCAAATAAAAACCAGAATCTTGTGTAAAAAAAAAAAAGACTAGAATAATAAATCATTAATATTATTCCTGAGACCAAGATCTCCTGTCCACACCCTCCAGCATCCCTATATCCCCGGAAACCTTGAACCACGATGGTTATCAATCACAAAAGGGCAAACACATCCACGGTGCTCTTTCGCCACCTGCTGGCCATTGCACTTAGTAGCAAATTAAGCAATTAAACTCAAGCATTTCCAGGGGTGAACTGAGTTGCAGGGATTATCTCCCTTTGGCCAGTGAGGACAATCAGCCTCTCCTGTAAAACAGGAGGAAGGAGCCCTAGCCTGTTTGGCGCAGTGGATAGAGCATCAGCCTGGGGAGTGAAGGGTCCTGGGTTTGATTCCGGCCAAAGGCACATGCTGGGGTTGTGGGCTTGATTCCCCAGAGTGGGGCTTGCAGGAGGCGGCCGATCAGTGATTCTCTCTCATCATTGATGTTTCTATCTCTCTCTCCCTCCCTCTCTGAAATCAATTAATTTAAATAAAAATTTTTTAAAAAAAGCGAGGCTAAACTGGATATTTCCAAAAGCTTCTACAGCCTTCTCCGAAGGCCCCTATGTCCCAGTGGTCCCCAGAACCCACTTTTCACTAAAATCATAACAGTGAGAGCATATATGTACTGAGCTCTGCCCTGTCAAGCACTTTTGTGAATTATTCCATTTAATCCCCATCAATTCCATTTAATCCCCACATCAATCCGGTGATGCAGGTGCCATGATGACCCTTTCATAGACAGATGTCTCCTTTGAAAATAAATGTTCCCATTTAAGTAAAGCAGTGAGACCATTTAAGTTAAAAAACAATCATAAGAGAATCCAAGCCATGCTGTGCCCATGATGCTTGGGGGGGTCCCCTCAAGCCAGGCGCACCCCCGGCCTTGGGCTCCGGGCACCCAGGGCCACCCCATCCCATTCAGATGTAGCAGAATCAGGAGGAGGCCACGCCACAGGCCACCGTCCAGCTCTGTGCGAGCGGGGAACGCTCTCTGTGCCCTGATGGCACCCACAGCCCTTCCAGGCTGAGCTGGCCGGTCCCCGCACCCCGCCTCACCCTTCCAGCAGCGGTTCTCAACCTGGGGGTCGCGACCCTTTTGGGAGGGAACGACCCTTTCACAGGGGTCGCCTAAGACCATCGGAAAATGCAGATATTTACATCACGATGCATCACAGTAGCAACTTTTCATGGTTGGGGGTCACCACCCCATGAGGAACTGTATGCAAGGGTCGAGGCCACTGCCCTCCAGGAGCTGCGCGCACCTGCCCTCACCTGGGGGCCGGCCGCAGGCGGTGCCTCTCACGGTTTCCAAAAGCAGGAGCTTCGAAGGAGACGGACGGTGCGCCCTCCCACCCGCAGGCTCTCCCCCTCTGCAGGGCGGCCTCTGCTCCGAGCATCCTCCGCGTCCTGGGAGCATGGAAGTGTCTCAATGGGGCCCTTACCTCCCGCCGGGCCCTGACACCGAGGAGGTGGCCTTGGCACCGCAGGTCTCGGCTCTGCGCCTCCAAAGGCCTGGATTGTGGGCGCTCTCGGCAGCCACTCCGGGGGGCGCAGCTCCCTCTTAGAGGGCGCCCCTTGGCGGGTGAAGGCCCAGGCTCTCCTCTCCGCCCTATGACCCCTGGGCCTGAAAACTATTGCCCCCTCCGCCCCCAAATCCCACCCCATCCCCAGAGGGCTTCCGGGGTCAGCGGGCAGCTGCGCCCCCTGCTGGCCAGCCGGAGCCTCGTGCACCTGCAAATTGGTTTTAAAAAGGCTACCAGGCTTTAAAAAGGTTATTCTTATGTATGTTTTAAAAAAAAAAAAAAATTACACCTCGTGCGATAAACCCCTTTACCTCGGATATTTAGGAGAAGGCTAATTTTTAAAAAGAATCGTTAACGCTGGTTTAAGGGAAATGCTAAGTGCATCCTACACAGATGTTGAAAAAAAATCTTGAAAGTGGTATTCAAAATAAACGGAACAATAAAGATTTATTTTGAATGAAAGAAAGAAAGAAAGAAAGAAAGAAAGAAAGAAAGAAAGAAAGAAAGAAAGAAAGAAAGAAAGAAAGAAAGAAAGAAAGAAAGAAAGGTATTCAAATGACTAATATAATGGAAAACTTCCAGCCTCACAAGGACAATTAAGAAGAAAGGTGGGTGTGATGTTCCATTGTATGTGTCAACTTGCCAGGCTTTTGGGATGAGATTAACATTTAAATTAGTGAACTGAGTGAGGCAGATAATACCCCCCCCTCCCTCATGTGAATAGGTCACATCCAATCAGCTGAAGGTCTGAGGAGAACAAAAGGACCCACTGCCTTGAGCAAGAGGAAATTCTCCAGCCGATGGTCTTTGGGCCTTCTCGGCATCATGGTCTCTCCTGGGTCTCTGCCTGCTGGTCCACACAGCAGGACTTTGGACTTGCCAGCCTCCATAATCATGGAAGGCAATCCAGTATAATATATGTATTATAACATACATATGCAAACATCCTCTTAGTTCTTTTTTTTGGAGAACCCCGACTACTAAAGTGGTCATCTCAAGTCCTCCCAGCTCTGGCCCTGGGCGGGGCTGTGAGGAGGACAGCAGGGGAGAGAGGGCTCGACTCCAGTACCTGATGCTCTGGCCTGCTGAGGGGTCCCCCTCTGCCTAGTCACTGGACACACTTACCCTGGCTTTACTGCTTCTCTTTCCCCCGCCCCTCTCCTCTTCCCATCAGGTCCTAAAGAGTCCCCACTACTCACTCTTCCTGGAGGAAGACAATGGGCAGTGTAGATGGAGTGATACCTAGCGTCCTGGCCCATCTCCCCATGAACTTGCAACACTCCCTTATCCAAGTCCTTTCCCCTTCCTGAAATTCTGTTGTGTCTGTAGCATGAGGGGCTCAAGGAGATGATGGTTAAGGTCTCTGCTTTTCCCACACTCCTGGCCTCTTTCTCTGTCTGTGTCCTTGAGATGGTAGGACTTAACTGATCAGCAAAGTTTGTCAGAATAATTGGCTCAGCTCAGCCCTGCTTCTGCTTGGAGGCTGCAGAGACCCTCCACACCAAAATGGGGACCAACACCTGGGGGGTGGGGCATTACAGCCCAAGGCTGCCATTGGATTGGTTAATCTGCCTAATTCTTGGGTCTAGTAGGAGCAAGCCTTGGCTAACAGACCTAGCACCACTGTCGATAATTTAACCACTATCAGTAAAAAGGTGGCATTTTGGCTACCATATTTTCTCTCTGTTTGATTTTTCAACCCTGTTTAGAAAAAGAGCAGGAAAAATAGCTGTTTACATAATTTCTTTGAAGAACCCAACAATTCCCAGCCCCTCTCACACTTTCATTCAATAAAACAATAACAACATCTAATAAATAAATAAATGCACACTGACTGGTTAATGTAACTCTTCATTGGATGCGACACCTTTTAAAGCACTATAAGAAACTCCGAGGAAGGGCAGTGCTTAATGATAATATCATACAATTACACTCCCTTCGGTGGAAAATATGTTTTTGGAGTAAGATCTTTTTTCAGGGTCCCTCAAGTAACAAACATGTCACCGACCAATCAACAGTTGCTTATTGAAAGTTAAAAGTTGAGATTATGGAGTTAGGCTGTCTGGATGCAAAGCCCTATTTCCCTGACTAGTTATGGAACCTCAAGTAGGTTATTGAACCTTTCTGTACCTCAGTGTTTTCATTTATAAAATGGGAATGATAGTAGGAATGTGAAAGACATTTATAAGCACCGTAAGACTTCTATGGTGCTTCAGATATTAGGGTAGTCCTGAGTCCACAGCATTTTACTTCTAGAAGAAAATCGATGGAATCAAGAAAAAAGAAATGATTATCAAGGTTGTGGGAATAGTAAAATTAACCCAGCAACAAGGATACACTTCTAGACAAACCTGACTTAGAAAACAGGACCAATTTCCCAGGATGAACCCTTTGGATTGACAACAGACTGACTCACTCAACTTCCAAACCCAGAAAGTGCTTTGGGGGACCCCAAACACACCTGAGCAAGGCACATGGGGCTCTGCTCTCAGATAACACTGCTTTTCATTCTTCTAATCGGCCACCAGGTGTCTACAGACATTCACACTTCCTTTCCTTGGCTCCAGAGTGAACAAATGTGGTATCTGGAGCAGAGAGAGGAGTAACTAACCTAATTCAGGCAGTTAAAACCTTGGGTTTCTTTATTGCAAATACAAGGCTTCACTCTTCTGTGGCATAGTACTGACTCAGAGCAAATTAAAACTGATTTCCACATGGCCCGATGGCCTCTCTCTTCAGTGAAGATATGACAATAAAGAAATCCCTAAACTGCAGGACTAAGGATTTAATGGGGTGAGATTCAAGAATGCATTTTCTAGAACTAACCTGAATTGTAACTTCAACACAAACCTATTCTCTAAAATTTAGTTAACCCAAATCTAATTTTTTTTATGATGACTCTATTATAGTTTATAGATTGATGCCAAACTTAGAGATACTGCTAGGGTAAGTAAACCTAGGGGCAGACATAAAATTACTTAGGTGTTAAAATTTGCATTGTGTTATCATTTGTGGAAACATAAAAATTGATGTTATACTTAATTTTATATTTTGGTTTGGGTTGAGAGTATGAATTGAAAGAATACCATGTGAGTGTCAAGAGTAGCACTTGTACAATGATTATGTTTTAAGGTTTAGTTTGAATTTCATATTAAAATTAAGTTTACAATATAAATAAATAAAACTTTTACAAAGAATGTGTTTTCTAAAATAAATAAATAAAAATAATAAAAGAAAAAAATAAGAATAAAAGGAGAAAAAGAGATTTTTACAAAAGGAATATGAAAAGAAACAAACTACATGTGTAAAGGAAATTCGATCCTTTGGTCATTTTCTGTTTGTGCTGTCCCTGAACAGTGACAGTATAGATTAAATCCAGGGTGAGCAAGCTTTTTCTGTAAAGGGCTAGATAATAACTACTTTAGGCATTTGTGGCCTAAGGATATTACACAGGTACTTATATATAACAAAAGAGAAAACACATTTCCACAATTTTTTATTGACAATGGACATTTCCTAAGAGAATAAACCTTTAAAATTCTCATTAAAAACAAAAGATAAATATGTGAGGTGATGGATGGGTTAGTTAGCTAGATGGAAGGAATCCTTTCACAGGGTATTCTTTAAATATCACAAGGTATTCTTTAAATATCTCAATTGTATTTGCTTTATTTACCTCAATAAAGCTGAAAATGATAATAATAACTAAGAGGATTATTATTAGAGAAGGAAAGAGTATTGGGAGCCTGGGGAATCAGAGCAGGCTTCAGGGAGGAGGTGGAAGCTGAAAGAGCACATGTAGAGAAGATGACAGGACTGAGCATAGTCAGGGGCAGGCAAGGACACAGCTTGGAAGCCCGGTTTGTCAGGGAGCACGCGGGGCCTTCAGATTGCCTGGGAGTCAGCTTTAAGGCCGGTGCTGAAAGGATGAGGGAAAGGGCAGAATTGGTTCATATTAACCTTATAGAAGAGCACAGTTTGCAGAGCAATTGGGATCCCGCTGTGATCATCCCCCCACATGACGGCCTTACCTGGACTTAAAGTCCAACCACTGCCATAGGCACAGCCCTGAAGGGGACAGAGCCAGGGACGCCAGCAAGGGGCCTCGCTAGACCATATGTCACTCTTATCACCACCACTGACAGCGGCCAATATTCACTGGGCATCAAAGAGCAGAGCATTGGGCCAGGGGACATGGAGGTATAAGATACTTCATTATTTCAAAGAGATCTAATATATATTAGATAATACAGTGGGGAGCAGGTCACAAGCCCAAGGATACTTTCAAGGTTGTGGGGATAGGAAAATTAAACCAGCAACAAGATTCCAGACCAGCCCTGATCCCGGCCCTGCCCTGCCCAGCTGTGTGTCCCTGTGGATATGGGACCTCCACTTCTCCATCTTAAAGCAAATCAGAGGCTGTTGTTCTCAAACTGTTTGACGGCGGAACCTCTTCCTCAGAGAAAAGCTTAGGATGCTTTAAAGGTAAAAGCAGTTCTTTGAAGGGGCATGAGTGACAGAGGCCTTCCCACCAGGCCCCTCCCCTCAGCCCCTGACAGGTTCCGAGGAACACCAGTTTGAAAAACCACTGAGTTAGGCATTTGTGGCTCCAAGATTCTGTGGGGTGGTACATGCTGCTCTGAACCGAAGGGCTTTCTGCAAGATAAGATGTGCCCTGAATAGAGCATCAGCCTGTGGACTGAAAGGTCCCAGGTTCAATTCCGGTCAAGGTCATGTACCTCGGTTGCGGGCACATCCCCAGTAGGGGGCATGCAGGAGGCAGCTGATCGATGTCTCTCTCTCATTGATGTTTCTAACTCTCTATCCCTCTCCCTTCCTCTCTGTAAAAAATCAATAAAATATATTTAAAAAATAAAAAAGATGTGCTCTGAAGCTCAGTTCAGGGAGAGGCCAACGCAGGGGGGTTTCTTGGGGGTAGAAGGGGTAGATTTAAAGGGAACGAGAGAACAGAAAGCACATTTCAGAGAAGACTCGCCACCTGAGTGAAGGTGTGGAGATGGGCCATCTGCACAGACGCCACTTTGACTAGAGCAGGGGCGTTCTGAAAGGGAGATGGAGCCGGAAGTGGGAGTTAGATCAGATTATGAAGACCCGGGGCAGAGAAAGGTCCTGCCCCAAGGTCCTGGTGCCCACCCGATCAGGGAGGTCTGTGACGCAGAGGACCAGGGAGCCACTGAGGAGTCCCCACTGTGTCCCGCCGTGGCTGTGGGTGACCATCAGCAAAGTTCCCTGCCCTCTGCCGCATCCCTAGGAAGTGCATCAGATGCCTCATACCTGAGCTTTGTTGTCACAGACCCTAAAGGAGAGGGAGGTGGGGGAGAGGGGATCCAGGGGACAGGGACTCGACACCCAAAGCAGCTGTCCCCAGATTTCCCAAATGGCAGCCACTGTGGGGGAGGGGGGGACCACAGAGAAACAGAAGTAGTGCCACAGGGAAATCCTCGAGGCTTAGGCATGCATTGTCTCGGGTAAATCTCCTAATTAAGGAAGAGCGAAGAGCTCTTAAACTGCCATCCTGCCCTTAATCCCAAAATGCCATTAATCCCCTGTAACAGGCCTGCATTTCTGAGAGCGTGAGGTGGCAGCGGCTATTATCTTCATTTAGCTGGGATGGAAACGCCAAGGGAGACTCGGTCACGATGCCTAAGACAACAAGAAATGGGAGACGGGGAAGGACTGCAAATTTGGGGACACAGTCAACCAACGCAGGAGTGGACGAAGGCAAGGGTGGAGGACCCGGAACTGAAGAACAGCCGAATGCCATCTGAGGCAGAGGTGAGGGCCCAGCTGAACACACAGCCTCCTTTCCACACCCCACGCCCTCAAGACACAAATTAATGGCACAGATCTTATTGGCCCTACAAAATGCCTCCATCCTTCTCACGGCAGCATCTCACCACCATGGGAGGCTGGTATATTCCATCACGAGAGCAACTAATCTGTGCCCATAAAGTACTTGAACTTTTGACACCGTCTATAAATGGAGGCCCGAGTACACCCAGGGAGGTCAGGACCTCTGATGCCCCGTGAGTTTCCAGAAAGGCCCTCATGGCCAAGCCACCTCGGAGGGGAAGGAGAGCGTGGCTGACTGCACCCTCACCTGTGCGGGGCGCTGGGGGGGAACTCTCCCCCTGAGCCCATCTGCCTGACCTGGGACTCTGGTTCTCTCTGCCTGGCGTTGGACCGTTCCGTGTGGCTTGAGAAAAACGATCCCAGCATGGAGTGTCAAGACAAGAGAGATGGGTTGTCATGCGGCTGTATGAGAATATTTGGGCCAAAGCCGGTTTGGCTAAGTGGATAGAGCGTCGGCCTGTGGACCACAGGGTTCCAGGTTCGATTCCGGTCTAGGGCATGTACCTTGGTTGTGGACACATCCCCAGTAGGAGGTGTGCAGGAGGCAGCTGATTGATGTTCCTCTCTCATCGATGTTTCTAACTCTCTATCTCTC
>PVJN01038067.1:0-20561 GCA_004026805.1 Lasiurus borealis
CGGGGCGTTGGCCGGAGCGTGGACACTCGTGTTTGGGGGGGCAGGCAGGCCGTCCCCCATAACTTTGTTTTTTGGTATTTTTTTTATTGTTTTGGCCGCTTGGTCTCTGGGGTCACAGAGCTGAAGCGGAGCTTCTCCCCGTGATGATTCACCGCGGCTTCCGCTGGCGGCACAACACGGGGCGGCCCGGCCCGGGCGCGGGGGGGGGTTCCCCTTTTTTCAGCGACGCCCTTTGAAACGGGGTGTCCGGGGCGGCTGCTGTGGGTGCGGGGGCGGGAGGGGGGCCGGGGGCGCGCGTGGCGATGGGGGCCGAGACCTTGGCCGCCTCCCCCGGGGCCTGGAGGGCCGGCCTCTTGTGTAAAAACCACTCCCCGGGGTCACAGCACTCGCTCCGGGACCTCAGCCTGGCACTGGGGTGTCACCGGGGTGTCCCTGGGGTGCACTGGGCGCCCCGGGTCTGGCCCCCAAGCTTGCACGCGGGCCCCGGTTTGGGGTAGAGAGCGAGGAGGAGGCTGCAAGGGACCGAGGCTGACAGTTGCAGGGCCTGGAGTTCTTTTTCTTTTTCATTTTATTGATTTTTTTTTACAGAGAGGAAGGGAGAGGGATAGGGAGTTAGAAACATCCATGAGAGAGAGACATCGATCAGCCGCCTCCTGCACGCTCCGCACTGGGGATGTGCCCACAACCAAGGCACCTGCCCCCGACCGGAATCGAACCCGGGACCTTTCAGTCCGCAGGCCGACGCTCTGTCCACTGAGCCAAACCGGTCTCGGCAGAATTATTAACGTGCGGGCGATTGGTTCTAATTGCCCCCGCGGCGCTTCCTGCAGAGGCGGTGGGGTTTGGGGGCTCTGGGGGCCGCGGGGTTCAGTGCCCCCGGGTCCCCTCTGATAAAGAGGTTCGCGGAAGGCAGTGGTGCGGGGACAAGTTCCCTTCTCCTCCCACCACTTCTGTGTGCAGCCGGGCCGGGCAGCACCGCATGGAGAAAGAATTCTCCCCTCTCCTCTCCATTTCCAACATGTTCTTGCATTTGGTTAGCAGTTAAACAACCGCAAAGTGGGGTGGTGAACAGGGCTGGTGCCAAGTGTGAAGGTTCTAGTTGTGTTTTTTTTTTAATATATATTTTTTTAAAGTGTAGGACATGAGTGAATCTTTGAGAGGGGTCCGCTATGGTATTTAGAGAAGCACTACTAGTGTTGTTTAATGATTCCCCACCCCCTCCAAGAGTGTTTTTGTTTTTTACTAAAATCCATGTTCTGATTTCAAGGTGAACACACGTCTTCATAAAAACAAAGCCTGCTGACTTTTTTCCCCTCCCGTGAAAATTGTTAATTTAAGGTATTTTTCTCTTCCTAAGTGTTTTCAATAACTGTCTCGCCTCCAGCAGATGTAGCTTCTCGTCCTTTCGATGTGCTTTTCCTTTCGGGATTGAGGTTCCTACCGTTTTTTTCTCCCCTCCTTTCTCTCTGGTTTTCATACTTTGATCGCGGCCTGCCTGGGTGTCCCAGGCCCTCCCTCCACGTGTTTCCTGCAAGTTTTCCTTCTTACCCAGTAAGCGCGCAGCTTCTGCTCCCCTCGCCGAGGAGGGCTCACCGTCTCCAAGACGCCTTTGCGGGGAGAGCCAGCACGATCCGGGGAATGGAGAGTGGGGCGTCGGTGAAAGTGGATCCTTTCTGTGCTCTGCCCAAAGACAGTCGATTCCCTTTTTTTTAAAATCCAGGCAAGACAAAACAAAAACGGATCTTGCTGCCAAGTTTGCAGATCCTGCTAGCCGATGTTTGGCAGTTGGAATCTCTGCAATGCATGTGCATAGAGCGCAGTGTCATTCGTGTAGGCCTGATGGCATCTCAGGAGGTTTTGATTAATAAACCCCAAAACCTTTCAAAGGAACCCTTTGGGGCACTCGGGAAGGCGCGACTGCGGACCTTTCCCCCTCAACAGTAGTCCATATACACATTGGGCAAAATTTGACAAGTGACAATAGACAGGCGAAGAAAAGTCGGTGGAGTTTGGGAGGAAGAGAAACGGGTGCCTCGGGAAGGGTGCCCGGGAGGTGGTATTTGAACCCCGCCTTGGAAGCAGCCCAGGGCATTGCGAGTGGAGAAAACAGCCTCAGTGGTGAGTGGACAGTGGACAGTGTCTACAGGCCGGTCCGTGAACTGGGCTGGTAAAACTCTAGTGGCTCCTGATTGCAGAGTGAGCTTGGTTGGGAAGGTTAAGGGGAGACTCAGGAGGTGGGGGCAGTGAACCCCTTGTGAAAAACAAGAGGCAACAACCCCTCCGAAGGTTGGACATCTGGCAACTTGGTCCATTTTCACGTGGTGGACTTGTCACCAATGTAGATGCTCAGGCTCCACCTGGGGATCACTTCCGGGGAGAAGGAGGGGGCTTTGGAAGCTTCATTTTGACTCATGTCCAAGGAGATTTTATTTATGTATTTTTTTAAAATATATTTTATTGATTTTTTTTGTTTGTTTGTTTTTACAGAGAGGAAGGGAGAGGGATAGAGAGTTAGAAACATCGATGAGAGAGACATCGATCAGCTGCCTCCTGCACGCCCCCTACTGGGGATGTGCCCACCACCAAAGTACATGTCCTTGACCGGAATTGAACCTGGGACCCTTCAGTCCATAGCTGACGCTCTATCCACTGAGCCAAACCGGTTTCAGTCCAAGGCGATTTTAGGCACAGCCGTGGTAGAGAACCCATCAGGGAAGGGATGGGCCGTGGGCTGATGTCTGGTTATACTGATCTAGCTGCAGCCTGGAGGAGTATGGACGTTATTTTCGGGGCCACAGGGTTAAGGTGGGGAGAGGCTGTTGTGAGGAGGTGAATTTTCAGGGCAGGGTCTGGGGCCGCCGTGGGGAAGATGGATTCGTGTAGAATGGGAAGAGGCCAGGAGAGGTAGTGACCTAAGACCTCCCCCCTGCAACGAAGTCACTCAGTCGCCCTCTGGCATGGACTTTGAGAATAGGTTGGAGAGGAGGCACCAGGATTCTGATATTGATAAATACTCAGGTTTGACAGGATCACTTGCTGCTTCCTTCGGTCTTTCTAGAATTTTCATTAGAAAGTGTTACTCCAGCACTAACTGGTTTGGCTCAGTGGATAGAGTGTTGGCCTGAGGACTGATATGTCCCAGGTTCAATTCGGGTCAAGGGTATGTAACTTGGTTGCCGGCATATCCCCAGTGGGGTTATGCAGGAGGTGGCTGATCGATGTTTCTAGCTCTCCCTCTCCTTTCCTCTTTGTAAAAAAAAAATCAATAAAATATATTTAAAAAAAAAGAAAGTTTCACTCCAGATAAGTTTTATTTGTTATTCATTTCTAGGCTCATTTTATCTTTCATTAGTCTTTCATTAAGGTACCTCTTGAGTCATCCTGTCACTGTTGTGAATTGTTCAGGTGTTTTGGCGTTTCCACTTCTTCATTCTTTTTATTACTCATTATTTTTATTACTTCCTCCTTTCTGTTTTTTTGATGTTTTTTTTTGTATGGCCTTGCTTCTCACATTGCAAAAGGACATGGTAAAACGGTGAAATAGAAATGCGGAAATATGAAACAATAACTTAATTATATACAAATCTGACTCAATTATATGCAAATAAAATACTTTAAATAGAAGTCTCAAGGGAAAATCATCACCGGAAACAAAAATGGCAGAGAGTGGCCACCTGTGGTGGCTTGTTAAGCCCAATCTATTCTTATACAATCTGTCAACCAATAATAATGGCTTTTACATTTTTTTAAGGAAAAATACATGACAGGGTGTGGTCCCCAATATTTACTGCCTGATAGCCCGTGAAAAGAAAAGTAGCTGACTCCTACTTTGAAGAGCTCATCTTCACATAACGATACAACTTCAGAACCGGAAATAATTTACTAGGCTTGAGTCTGTATGCGTTGAATACCCCAAAGAAAATTAGAGAAAAAAATGTTAGCTCCATAAATAGTGGAGGTGTAGAAAGAGACTACTCATAAATAATAGGATATAAGCCTCAACTAGCAGCTTAATGTAGGAGGAATCTTCCAGGTCAGAAGGAAGAGACCGCTGTTTGGTTACTTGCTGGTTGTGTACCGATGCTCTGTGTACACGATCTCATTTATTCCCCAGGATTGTGGAAAGGGAGCACAAGTGTAATAAGGGGCCAGATGCCTCTTTGCACGTTATTGGCATGTTACACTTGTCGCTGGGAGGCTGCAGAGGGGTAACATATTCCAGTTGTCCTTAAAGCGAGAGGCAAGTGGTGTGTGGGGGGGCGGTGGTTAGTGCTGGGGTTCAGAAGACTAAGAAATATCTTTGTTCATCTTGTCCTTGAAGCAATTCCTGGTGGTTTAACCACATGTCATCACAAGCCCATAAATAATGCCTCTGGGTGGCCAGCTTTTTACCGAATGAAAAATACCCCCAAGGTTACACAGCGATAACCGTGGCCAAGCCGCGTGTAATCGCCCTCTTCTCTTTTCCTCGAAGGTCAAACCAGCTTGTCATTTGGTTTCTAAAGTAGTTTATCCTGTCCTTTTTGGAATGACACAATATTTGTGAGATGAAGACATTTCCCTATAAGTTTTTAGTTGCTTCCAGTCTTATGTAGTTTAAGCTCTTCTGGAAAGTTTGCAAATGGTATCTTTCTTTTTACAAAACTTCCCTTTCTCGTATCTGTATAGTTTCTCAAGCCTTTTTTAAAAATTTTTTATGTCAACTGATGGTAGTTGGCGCTTATTCAGTGCCAACAGGAATCCCCAGTCTGAGGCGCGATGAAGAAGGAAATGTTATTCAGTGCAAACAGCTCAGTGATGATAGGGCAGCAGGGCTGAGAACAGCACAGCTGTGGGGTGTTGCAGCCCAATGAGGAAGCCAGGCCGTGAGGTGGCCCTGGGGGAGGCCCCTTTGTGGCTGGACAGCTCTGGTCTGCTCCAGTCTGCTCTGCTCCAGTCTGGTCTGCTCCCAGCAAGATGTCTTCAGGGTTTCAACTAGAGCCAGAAACAGAATCTTCACTCCTCAGTGGAAAGAGAAAGTGAACTTCCTGTGTCAGAATGCAGCTGACTTTCTGTTTTCATGCAAATGAGGACTCCACATCCTCATGCTTTGATTGGTCCAAAAGGCACTGTCCTGATTGGTCAGAATGGAGCCACTCTGATTGGTTGGTGAAGATGCTGCCGGTGATACAGCTTCACAGATTGGGAATATATTGGGAATGGCTCCATCCTATTGGTTGAAATAGGATTCCAGGAACAGGAGCAGTGCCTGCAGACAGTTCAGTGCAGGCTTCTCCCTGAAGTGCATGCAGTTGGGTGAAGAGGACCCTGTTTCAAAATGGGTGCTGTGCTCTGTCTTTCCATTTGAGCCCACTTAGTCACCGGGAGCCTTAGTATCTTCTTTCTCAGGGTCCACACTTCTTTCCCTTGCTGATACTGTATTCAACTCTGCCATTGACATTAAACTAGGAGCCCAGCAGGTGTGGCTCAGTGGTTGAAGTCGGGTTTTGGGCTCAATCCCTAGTTGGGAGCATGCAGGAGGCAACCAATGATTCTCATCACTGATGTTTCTCTCTTTCCTCCCTTCTTCTCTGAAATCAATAATATATATATATATATATATATTTTAAAATAAGAAGTGGTAATGTGTGAGTGGTGGGATTATGAGGAGCTCTTATTTTTTAAAAACCAAAGATACAAAATTTGTACACCTTTCTTGGAATTGAGAAACACTTCTTTTAAAATGTTTAACTGAGAAGTAGGAACTAATACTTTTGTTGTTTTGTAGTCTAAGAGGTTGGCGAATGCTGCTCTGGGTAGAACAGTCATTAAGCAATTCTAAATTTGATTCCTTTCCTTTCTCTCAACAGCAGCCTGCTTCTTAGACGTCTCCGAGTTCGGTGTTGTGTAGATTTTAAAAGCTCTTTGGTTGGAGGTGCTAAATGTGTTAGATTCATTTTATTTCATAAGCCTGCGTGCAAAAGCAGGAAACTCCTTTTTAAAAGCTGTTGTAGTTAGGTTAGGGCAGTGGTCGGCAAACTCATTAGCCAGTAGAGCCAAATATCAACAGTACAACAACTGAAATTTCTTTGGAGAGCCACATTTTTTAAACTTCTTCTAACGCCACTTCTTCAAAATAGACTCTCCCAGGCCGTGGTATCTCAAGGGGCCAAAGAGCCGCATGTGGCTCGAGAGACCACAGGTTAGGGTACTTTTAACTGATTTTAAGAATCTTGTTCAGCTGGGGATGTAGCCTGAGGGGTTGTGATTGTGGTTTTGTCTTAGGACAATTTTCTTAACATGAGAGACGGTTCTATGGTCTAGAAGCACAGTGGAGTGAGCTTTTTAATACCTATTCCATTGCCTTAAAAATTAGGATCCTCAGCTCTTTTGTTGGAATGTTTGAATGGCTGTTCTACTGGGAGTCCCAAGTTAGAGACAGAGGATGTTTTGGCTAACTAATTGGAGATTCCCCCTGGTTATTTGAAGGATTTAATTACCACAACAGCTTCTATTTTCAGCAGCACTATTTCTGTTTCAGTTCCTGAAAAATGTGTCACACGCGTCCTTGCCCCATTAGGCAGGCAGAGTAGAATTAAACTTAATTTGCTATTTTTCTAATGAATCGGGGCTGTCCTAATAACGGGTGGCTGATGTGAGAGGCAAAGAGGAACCTGGAGGGATCTTAGGGACACGCTTCCTTATATTACTCTCTCTGGTTCTTTCCTCCCTCCCTCCTCCCCCTCCCCTCCCCCATCTCCCCTCCCTTCCTCCCTCCCTCCCTGCCTTCCTTCCTTCCTGCCTTCCTTCCTTCCTCAGTGAAAACAAACAAACATTACTTGCTTCTTTTAAAAGGAGGGGAAATGACCTGGGAAGAGGCATATGGCCACCTGAATGTAAACTCAGAGAATCAAAGGTTGAAGCAGCCTTTACTAGGAGTTTCATTTGCTCTAATGAAAGCATCTTTGCTCTCCTTATCAAGGTTCTTTTGGCTTTTGGGGGTCATGCCGGGTTTTAAAACCGTTTGAGCACCAGTAATGTGTTGTGCACCTTAGCCTTATGGTCAGGGGCAGCCCGCCCTTCATTTTGTAAGCAGTAGATTTGCCCGTCTCTTTTATTTATTTTAAAAATTATATTTTTATTGACTCAGAGAGAGAATCATTGATTGGCTGCCTCCTACATCCCTGCTACTGGGTAATGTGCCCTGACCAGGTATCGAATGTTGACCTCCTGGTCCATAGGTCAGCATTCAACCATGGACCCACACTGGCCATTCATTTTAAAAACTGCCCACCTGTTGTTGAAGACCTTGACTTTGCATTGATGGTTCATGGCTGCCTTTCAGTTCTCACTCCCTCCTGCTAGTTTTCTCCCACCTCCTTGCTGGTTTATTTTCCAATCCCTCCATTGTCCCTGAACCTTCCCTTTAAGGCCAGCAGTAAGCATAGCGTGCCTTTGATTGGCAGGTCGTCCCGTTACAATGAATTTTAAAATATACACGTGTGTTTTGATTCTCAGTTCTTAATGCTCTGGTGACTCCTTTGTGACCACCCACCTCCTCTCCCCACCTCCTGTTTGTTTGACAGGCAGGCGGGTGTTTGGGTGCTGAATCCTGCTGTTCATGATAAACCCCATTTTCTAGAAAACCTCTCTTTGCGGCTATCAAAATCTGTAGGAAATGATGTAGCTCCAGTGTGTAAGGTACATAGCGTTTACACGTGCAGTACGGCGTTCACACACGGTTTGGTTAGGACTCATGGGGAACGAGGGTCCGTTTTAGAACAGGTCTCTGAATTTCCTGGCGCCTCTCCCCCTTCTCCTGTACCCTCACCACCTTGGAAAGTGTGCCCTTCAGATGTTACTCATCTTGCGCGGGCAGAAAGTGGCAAGGCTCAGTACCGGGGATGATGGCTGCATTCCTAACACGTGTCAGAGCCGCTTTCAAACCTGCTGTCTCTGCTGTGCCGCAGGTCCTGGTCAACACGGCGTGCTGCGTGCTGATGCTGATGGCCAAGCTAATCCAGTGCATTGTGTTCGGGCCCCTTCGCGTGAGTGAGAGACAGGTAAGTCCGGAGCGCAAGGCTGGATGCTTAGACCAGGTCTTTTTTACTTGATATAATTTCAGATTTCCAGAAAAGTTGCACGAATGCTACCGAGAACTTGATTCAGAGTTGGAACATTTTGTCTCCTTTGCGCTAACATTTGCCTGTTGTTTCTATAGACTTATTTTTTACGATGTTTGAGAGTAAGTTGTGGTCATCGCAGGCCCATTCTCTCCCAGTACTTCCGTGTGTATTTCCCAGGAGCAAGGGCATTTTCTCGTATAACTGGAGCACAGTGGTCAAAACCAGGAAGTTCAGCCTGGTAAACACCCTTCACAGAATCCGCAGTCCAGAGTCAGTGGAGCCACGTTGTCCGGATATTATTTACAGCTGCTTTCCCCGTGCCTTTTACGAATGTCGTTTTAAAAGACGCGTAGATTTTACTTTGAATAAACATAACCATCAGTCTTTAAAGAATGGAATTCTTTTCCAGAGGAATTTCCTGAGAGATTTTAATTTTTCCCTTTGGAAAAGCAATTTAGGACTGTTCTCCAAGCAGGAAAGCAGGTGATTTTTTCTTCTTTTAGGTGAGACGGTCTGACCGCACGTTATTCTCAGAATTCGTATGTGAGCAGGACATGCTTTTAATAAGGAATTCTTCCACCAGATACTGCACAGACGGGCAGCCCCCAAAAGCTTTTAGTGGGGAGAGGATAGCATGCTGTGTTTTAAAATAAGAATTTAGAAACGGCCGCTGAAATAACAACAGACAAACAAAACTGTATTTTACTTTATCTCAGCTCAGTGGTGAGACACAGGAACCTGTCCCATTCAGAGCACAATGGCTTCCCTCCTTCCTTACCCTTTTCAACCCAGATCTCCTGGTATCAGATCAGCCAGGTCCGGGGTCAGAGCTGGAGCGCACTTGCTGTGGGGGCGGGGCTCCTGGATGCTGTTACGGGCAGGAGTGCTTTCCCAGAGATGTTTCTGAGTATCATCGCTTTCTCCGGACCATCAGCGCCAGAGGTCTCCCCGATGGAATCAGTGGAATGCGGGCTGTTTCGGGGGAGGGCACAAAGCTGCTTTTGATGCTTGCTTCTGCAAGAACAGCTTTGGACGTGCGGGCCAGGAGTCGGTCAGGCCGGGCGAGCCGTCTCACTGCTGATGGACGGAGCTGGCACGGGGGCCTTAGATCCTATTGCGTTCTTTTGCTGAAATGTTAAGTATCGGGTTGAAACTTCCAGCAAACAGCCTCGGAGTATTCCAGAGATTTTTTTCAAGACCCAGCGGTGATCACAATGGGCACATTTGTCACTCAGCTCTGCGTTCGGTGTCTTCAGTCTAGAGAACGTTTTCAGGAGGTTCTGTGGTGACTTTTTGGCCAATGTCATCCAGTAGCATTTATTAAGCATTATTATTGTTATTTTTTAAGTATATTTTATTGATTTTTTACAGGGAGGAAGGGAGAGGTATAGACAGAATCATCCATGAGAGAGACATCGATCAGCCGCCGCCTCCTGCACGCCCCCTACTGGGGATGTGCCCACAACCAAGATACATGCCCTTGACCGGAATCGAACCTGGGACTCTTCAGTCCACAGGCCGACGCTCTATCCACTGAGCCAAACCGGTCCTGGCAAGCATTATTCTGAGTTAGGACTCAGCAGAATTGACATGGGTTTGCTCTGTGAGTGCTTACAGTTCGGGACCAGAGCAATGCCAGAGGCAAAGAAAACCTGAAATGGGACAAACGTTGAACTGTAGTCTAGGTTTAGAACCAGGCAGTGTTTTAAGCACTTCATGCCTATTATGGCACTTACCTAAGCACTGTCTGTACCTTAACTTTTACTTAGTTTCCCAACATTTTATGAGGATGACATATAAGCCATGGAAGACACAGGTAGTAGGTGGGGACACCAAAGTCACACGGCAAATAGATGACAGAGGGAAGATTCACGCCAGGGCACACGCTGTTCCAGGCTCACCGTGTGCTTCACCTGCCCCAGATCTGAAGCAGACACCCCGCCAGGCACTCCCGGCTCTTTGTTCTTTGTTCAGAGGGTGTGCAGTCACACCATCGTAAAATTTCCCAAGAGAGTTCTTTACGTTGTCGTGTGTCAAGCTGTTACACGTTTAGGTTCCAATTCAGTTGTTATTCAGTTTTGCTTTTTCGGTTTTAATTTTTGACTTTGTGAGACATTTACATGATTCAAAACTACATATAAAGTATATACTAAGAAGTCATTTCTATCCCATCACTCCCATAGATGGCTTGATAGTATATTTTAATATCTGTTTGCTACATGCCCCTCATTGCTCTTTTTTTAGTACAGGAAAGAGTTTTTTAAAAATACGTTTTCATTGAAGTGGTTAGAGAGGAAGGGGTTGGTGGCAGGTAGGGGGGATACAGAGAGACATGGATGTGAGACAGAAACAGAGATCAGTTGCCTTCTGTATGCACCCTGACCAGAGATCGAACCTGCAACCCAGGCATGTGCCCTGACCAGGAACCAAACTGGCAACCTTTCCGTGCCCAGGACAATGCCCAACCACACGTGCCAGGACGAGTACAGGAAAGATTGTAAAAGGGGAAGTCCTCAGTGTAGGAGGGAGAGTACAGATAGGCACTGGGCATGGCTGTGCACTTCCTGCCTTCTTTGGAAGTCTGTGGGGACAGAGCTCATACAGAGACGGTCATCACGCCATTTCTGAGTGGCCAAAAGCTACAAACAGTGTCAGTGGTCCTCTGTCACCGCTCACATGATATATCCAGAGACTATTCACTGACATGGAAAGGTTCTTACAGATGGTCAGTGAGATGTTAAGGCCTTTTTGTTGTGCATTTTTTTTGTACTGACATTGATTACGGGCTGCCAAATGAGCTTATGTTATTCTTGAATCTGAAGGAGTTTTAAAAAAAGCCTAATCTTTTCTATTGTTTGTCCTAAGAATCCGGAAAGCAAACATGGTAAAAATGCCGTGGCCCCCACATTCCTTTCTGTTCTGTGTGGGAAGTGTATGTGTTACTTACCGTATTTTCCGGCGTATAAGACGACTTTTTAACCGAGGAAAATCTTCTCAAAAGTTGGGGTTGTCTCATACGCCGGAAAATACAGTAATTCATAAGGCACTAGACTAACAGCTATCCCTTTTGGTGGCTAAAATTCCTCACGTGATTTAGTATCACAACCCAAACGTGCAAATTATTTTCAAGGTGACTTCCCTGTTCCTCAGAGGGCTTGTTTTTTCCTTTGCCTTTTATTTTCTGTGGACAAGTGATGGAGCTGAGAACGGAGTATTTTCTCCAGAGAAGCCCGCTTTTGTTGTGCTAACTTCCCTTCCATCGGTCAGCTGGGATGGTCCTAACCTTTGTAAACCTTCTCCTTTTAGCACCTCAAAGACAAGTTCTGGAACTTCATCTTCTACAAGTTCATCTTCATTTTCGGCGTGCTGAACGTGCAGACGGTGGGCGAGGTGGTCATGTGGTGCCTCTGGTTCGCCGGCCTCGTCTTTCTGCACCTGATGGTCCAGCTCTGCAAGGACCGCTTTGAATATGTGAGTGTTCGCCATGCTCTTTGCTGCCTGTGGCACACGCGCCGGGTTTACAGCCTTTAACGGGAATGAGCCCTGGGAGAGGCAGCTCCTGGATCCGGACCACTGACTGTTTCTTCGGTTTGTTGTTGTTAATCCTCCCCTGAGGATATTTTTCCTTTGAGAGAGGGAGAGACAGAGAGAAACATCGGTGTGAGAGGAACACTTCAATTGGTTGCCTCCTGCACAAGCCTTGACCGAGGCCTTGGCCAAGGAGGAGCCTGCAACCAAGGTACGTGCCCTTGACCGGAATCGAATTCGGGTTCTTTTGGTTCGCAGGCCGATGTTCTATCTACTGAGCCACACCGGTGAGGGCCTCACTGCTTGTTTCTTGAGGGACTCTGTGCAGCCGCTGAGGAATGCGGGATCAGTCATGTGTATTACGTTACAGCCCACGTCATGGATCACATGACAGCCCACGTGGGGCCCGTTCACCTACACACACTGTTCCTATCGCAGCACAAGAAACCTTAACGTGTAAACTGAATGGAAGCTGCTCTCTTCCAGAAATTTCCTCCCTCTTCGTCTGGTTCTCGGAGCTCTCCTTGCTGATGAGTTTCTACTGTTTTCACCCGGAGCCAGGACTGGATTAGCTCTCTGGTTTCCTTGTCCCAGGAGAAGCGAATCCTTTTCTCTCTGGGCAGAGATCTGCCTCATGGCTGTAGGTCAGATCAGAGCTCTGCAGGTGGGCCCTCACTTTTGAGTGCTCCCCAACTAATTTCCTGAGCCTGGATAAACCTACAGTTCGGCCTGCCAGTGGAACCCACTCCAGGACCTTATTTGCCCTTTCTTTTTAAAAAAATATATATATATTTTATTGATTTTTTTACAGAGAGGAAGGGAGAGGGATAGAGAGTTAGAAACATCGATGAGAGAGAGACATCGATCAGCCGCCTCCTGCAAGCCCCCTACTGGGGATGTGCCTGCAACCAAGATACATGCCCTTGACCGGAATCGAACCTGGAACCTTTCAGTCCATAGACTGACGCTCTATCCACTGAGCCAAACCAGTTTTGGCTGTTTGCCCTTTCTTTACCCGCCATCCTGAACCTCTGTGTGAGTTAGTTCCGTCTCAAAGGCTACAGCTTTCACAGCTCACCCTCCCCAACGGGTATGTTGTCTGCACCTTCCTGCTCAGGACCCACAGCTCCAGGCCTCCTCTTCCGAGCTGCTGCCTCGCCTTGCGTACATTAGCATGGCATTGGAGTAGGAGTCTGCACCTGGGTACATTTTGGGTACATTTTGGTTGTCCTGGTCCTGACAGACTCCACGTGCCCTCCAAGAGGTTTTGGGGAGGAGGGCGAGAGCAAGATCAGAGAGAAGCAATAGAAGGGGTGCTGTGCTGAGCCCTGGTAAACGTGAGAAGAGGGGATCACATGCCTCTGGAAACTGCTGCTAGAGGCTTATAATCCCACTGGTGAGAGGATCCTGGAGAATTTGAGCTGAAAACATGATGCGTATTGTTGTATGCCGTAGGTTAAATGATAAAGGTCTCTGTACTTCTGCTCATGCTCATATTTTGGTTGGCTGGAGGGTTTCGGCCACCTGGCAATAGGATGCTTGTTTCTGTGATTCGCATTGGGCCACGCAGCTACCAAGCAGAGCCACCAAGGTTCACCTTGAGTTGCTCACCGCTGCGAAGAAGAATGAGCTCCTTCTGTTTTGTGCGTTCCAGCTCTCTTTTTCTCCCACCACCCCGATGAGCAGCCATGGCCGAGTGCTGTCTCTGCTGATGGCGATGCTGCTCTCCTGCTGCGGGCTTGCCGTCATCTGCTGCGTCACAGGCTACATCCACGGGATGCACACGTTGGCCTTCATGGCCGTGGAGGTGAGATGCAGACAGGCTTTTGCTGTGATTACGTTTCTGAATCTTTGCAGGGAAGCTAGAGGAGTGGGGACAGGTATTTGCACCCGTGAAGTGTGACTGAGGGACATTTGTCTTTCATTTGAACAGGCATTTTTTCAGTCTGTTTTGTGTTGGGTACTGAATGCTTTTAATTGTGTTATTTCATGTAAATCATTCTACAATGTAATTCAAGGTGGTTATTTTTGCCATCATTTAAATAGTGCTTACTGTATCCTAGGAATTGTTCTAAACGCCTTACCTGTATTGACTCATTTTTACATGCACTGACTCATTTCATCATTCCTGTTCATGAGTGGGGACGCGGGCGCAGAGGGTGAAGCGAATTGCTAAGGTTCCAGAGCGGCAAGTGGCACATTCTAAGTCCCGAGACTCCCAAGTAGGAAGGTTTTCCCTTAAGACACTCTGAGCCCTGATTAGCAGCAAGTAAAAAGGAGTGCTCTGTACTTGTTTTTTCCTAGGTAGGGCAGGAATTAAGATTTAATAGACTAATAAAATATTTAAAATCTATTTTGGATGAATAATTTGATGTTCATGTATATTTTAAAATTTGCTTTTTAGACCTTTCTGAAAATACCGATTTCTACTCAATAGAAGTCAAAATTCTCTGTGCTTACATTCTGAGTCTTCGCTTTTTACCTCAGGCCAAAGACAAAATACTTTTTATCTTGTCCATAATAGCTATTATTAATGAAAAATAAAGAAATAATAAGTATATGAAGGCTGACGAGGTAATACCAGAAAACACTAAGTTTGAAAGTACTAGTTGGGAATTTGCTGGAATAGGGTTAAATTTTTTTGCTTATAATAAAATTTTTTTTTTTAGCTTAATAGAGTTCATTTTTGAGTATAATATAGTAGTGTAAGTAAAATTAGAAAAGCAACATTTAAATACTTAATAAAAACATTTATAATCCTGGTTGAATACTTTCTGTATGTGAAAAGTATGCAACTATATTTTCTCTCTTAAAAATTGATTCCAAAGAGGAAAGGAAAGGAATAGAGACATGGAAAAATCAATGATGAGAGAGAGTCATTGACCGGCTGGCTCCTGCACTTCCCCTACTAGACACTGAGCCTGCAACCGAGGCATGTACCTTGACCGGGAATCGAACTGTGACTTCCTGGTTCCTAGGTTGATGCTCAACCACTGAGCCATGCCAGCTGGGCCTATATTTTCCCTTGAAAAATATCTGTCTAGAACTTTACACTGACTAGTGTTAATTCGCTTATTTTAAATATATTTTATTATATACCATCATTTGAATAATATTGTGTTTTTCTTTTTTGACTCTCTTTTAATTAATATTAAGCCAACCTTTGAACAAGGTATACCTAAAAATGAAGACATTAAATTAGGCCTATGGAGCATACTATAGTACATATTTTAGTTCATTACCGTTTAAGATAATTTATTTAAGATAATAATTTAAGATTATTCTTTTAAGGTAATTTATGCTATAGATTTGCTATTTTGAGCTAAATTATATTTTTATATTTATAGTGTTTCTCTTCTATGTATAGTAAAGTATTTTCTATTTATAACTGGGAATGTCCTAATCTCTAATATTAATCGAACAGTTCTGATAGATTAGGAGGAAAATCTTAATTTCTATAATACAAAGACCACGAGGGTTTATTTGGTTTTTGTTTCCTTTATTCTCTTTCTTCCCCATGGGCAGAGGGAGTGCACACGGTGTTGTGTGGAGAGCAGCTGCTCAAATCTAGGAGATGCTGTCTAAGCTGAACTTTGGGGATGGGGTCCCCAAGTACCAAAACCCCTTCTTGGGTGATCAGCGGAGTAACTGAACGCTGCATAAAAGAGAAGCGATCATCCCTTACTAAGATGATGTCAGGTTGGAGAAGGCAGCCTCAGGCGACGGACAGGTGTAATTGCTTGTCACCTGTCAATGGAAAAGGGCTCAGAGAAGCTGGGTTGCTAGGTGATGAAATACTTTATGGAAATTTGCAACAGATGAAAGGAAATGGTTGGCAAACTTGAACCACCTGCCTTTTTTTCCTTTTCATCTTACTGAGGTCTGGAAACATACGGTGCTGTGTAAGTTTAGGCATACAGTATCATGACTTGACTTCATATACTGTGAAATGATGATCATAATAAGTTTCATTAACATCCATCATCTCATACCGATACCAGAACTGTTTTTTTCCTTGTGATGAGAACTTTCAGGATCTGTTCTCGTCACAACTTGCAAATGCTAGTACAGCACACAGCAGTGTCAGCCAGAGTCCTCGTGTACATTTCATCCCTCAGGCTTATTCTTATAACTGGAAATGTGTACTTTGTATAAAAATTGTGTATTTATTACACACACACACACACACACACACACACTCTTAAGTTTTCTTCATCCAGTTCCCTGCTTTTAAATTGAACTGAACAATGTTTGACTTTTATCATTTTGTAAAAGTAAGTTTGGCCAGAGGAATCCTAAATTTGACTAAACAGAAAAATATGACTTTATTTTTTACAGTCTCTTCTTGTCACAGTGAGGACTGCTCATGTGATTTTGCGGTGAGTAGAAATTTGGGAGGGAAGTGATTGAGATCTATCCTTACAGTTGATTTTAAGATATAAAATATATTAAATTGACTATCCTATATCATGTTTAAACCAAATTCAATTGTAACAAAAGGATATTAAGACGATTTGTCTGTATTGATTGCAGATACGTGATCCACCTTTGGGACCTCAATCACGAAGGGACATGGGAAGGGAAGGGGACGTATGTCTATTACACAGATTTTGTCATGGAGCTCACTCTCTTATCTCTGGACCTCATGCATCATATCCACATGTTGGTGAGTTTTCTCAGGGAGCACTAAGGTTTTCAGAATCAGGAACCCTGGTTCGTACATTAATGAGGGAAACGGCTGGATGAACCCCTTAAGACCATAGCAGCGAGCGCCGCTGTGCCCGTCCCTCTCTCTCTGCCGCTGGGTAGGAAGTGTTAGGAGGAGGAAGGAAAAAATAACATTCCTGGACCTGGGTCACTCAGGGCTGAGTCAGGATCCAGACTTACCAAGAAGACAGGAAGCCCTCATACCCGCCCAGCTCCATGGCTGCCCCACCCCAAGTTAGAGATCTCTTCTCTATGCAACCGCCCTCCCCCGTCCACTCTCCGCCCCCTGATTGTCCTGGCACCACTGCGCCCAGTTCAGGGGAGTGTGCTCACTTTCCCGGCAGACTGCTTAACTCTACTAACCCAGTCAATGGAGAATTCTTTAGCAAAAAGTTAAGGCATTTCCTCTCCCCATAGTTTCTGGGGGTCCTAATATTTAGCCGTTACGTAGTAGACGGTAAATGGGAATTCTTGCAGAGTTAGCTACTTCATGGATTCACACATTTTCCATTTTTGTGATAAAAAATGTCTTTGTACCTAAATCCTCCCCCTTCATGGTTTACGTTTTACTTTGGCATGCAAGAAATGACAATGTTGAACTCCTTCATTGGTTAGTACTTAAGTGATCTAATAATGGTGAGAATTAACATATTTGGCTGGTGGTTCATTTAAATTATAAGCCTGTCAAAGAAGTCTTTAAAAATTATTGAGTTAGACTTGCACATTCCTAAATACTTTGAAAGCAACTTTGAAAATATACCTAAAAATTCCCCCAAAACATGTATAGTTTTTGTTAAAAGAAGAGCCCATTCCCCAAATCCCCCCAACAAGTGCCCGGAGATCACTGTTAACGTTTTGTTTTATTTACTGCTGCTTTCCATCTTCAAATGCGCAACAATGAGAGCGTCTGGTGCACCCCTCACCTTCCTCACTCGCAGGTTCACGGTCATTTTTCACGTGTGTTTTATTCACGTGTGTTTTATTCTCTTCCCTCTTTGCAGTTGTTTGGCAACATCTGGCTGTCCATGGCCAGCTTGGTCATCTTCATGCAGCTGCGGTACCTGTTCCATGAGGTCCAGCGCCGGATCCGCCGGCACAAGAACTACCTGCATGTCGTCGGGAACATGGAAGCCAGGTGAGCGAGCACAGGCTGACGTGGCCACGCTGTCTCAGTTTAGCTCTGATGGGAACCGCTCCCGGGTTGGGTGAGACTTGCTGTTGTGAACGGGTAGCAGAATGGGGAGGGCTGTAGGCTCTGGAGCTGACTGCCTGGCTGCGAGTCCCCACCTGCTGTGGCTGTGAGCGGTTCCTCTGACGCTGTGTATTTCTAGAACCCTGCTCCTGGACCTGTAGGCAGCATTCATGGGTGGATAGGTGCAATCAACTTAGAATATTCCAGTACCGCGTACGGAGCATGTGCTCAGTAAATACTAGGTTCTTTTTTCTGTTGAATTTATTGGGGTGACATTGGTTAATAAAATTATATAGGGTTCACGTATACAAGCTATAATCATCATCTGTGTATTGTCTTGTGTGTTTACCACCCTAAGTAAATATTAGTCCTTATTATTATGTCACTTTTATTATCATTATATAGGAGCGCACACACACCAGCACGCACACTCACACACTCTTATTTTATCCTCATGGAAGGAGGCACTCACTCACCAGCCTGAGGCTAAAAAGCTTGAGATTACTGGGGACCCTCTTTGTGCCCGAGGGCACGGTTTGGGGCTCTTTGGGGGTCTTCACTCCTCTTCGCCCAGAAATGTCTCCTGAAGTATCACTAACGGGAGTCAAGGTCAGGACAGAGTTTCTGCCCATCAGTCCCCCACTTGCTCTGTGATCAGCCACGAAGGAAGGCAGGTGGACTGCTTGTGGGCAGTTTTTACTGGGTCCCTCCGTACCTGCTGGTAGGAAGCTCCTGCCTCCGTTCACGGTAGAACAAGCCCCCCCGGTCTGTACGGGGTGCTCGGAGCATGCTGTGGATTGACCCCCGCTGGGCGCGTCCTGTCGTCCACAGGTTTGCAGTTGCGACTCCAGAGGAGCTGGCTGTCAATAACGACGACTGTGCCATCTGCTGGGACTCCATGCAGGCCGCCCGGAAGCTGCCCTGTGGCCACCTCTTCCACAAGTAGGAGCGCCGGGAAGCGCCCTTGGAATTGGCCTTCTGCCGGGGCGTGCGGGTGCTTTTGTGCGGGCCCGATAGCAGGGGAGCTGGGGACGTTACCTCAGACTCACTAGCTGCCCTTCAGGATTTTGAAGCGAAGGCCAAGGTTATGACGGCGTAGGTGGGCAGTGACGTAGCGGGAGAGAACGGATTGATGGAGAGAGAACAGTTCAGCCACGTGCATGTTCAGGGCTCAGACAGGGCCGGGGAGGGAGATGTGTGATGATGTGTATTGGAGAGGGTCATGGTAGGTGACCATGTCTGTGAATGAGTGGATGCTCACAGCTGAACATTCTAGAAGAATGTTAGAGTGAAGTGGAATGTCAGCATTTAAATCTCACTTAGCGGTGAATAGAAAGCGAAACCACAGCACATTGGACACATTCCGGGCACCTCTGCTGCGCTCCCCCAAAACACGCTCAGGAGACGGGGTTTCGCCCTCTTTGGCAGCTCCTGCCTGCGCTCCTGGCTGGAACAGGACACCTCCTGCCCGACGTGCAGAATGTCTCTGAACATCGCTGACAACAGTCGCGTCAGGGAGGACCATCCCGGAGAGAACTTGGATGAGAACTTGGTTCCTGTGGCGGCCGCCGAGGGCAGACCTCGCCTGAACCAGCACAACCACTTCTTCCACTTCGACGGTGAGCGGGCTCAGCCTCTGCAGCGGGGCCCCGGGGCCGGGGCTGTTTCACTTATCAACTGCCCTTCCAGGCCACTGGAGCACAGGATTTCAGTGTGTGTGTTTTTTTTAAATATATTTTTATTGATTTTTTACAGAGAGGAAAGGAGAGGAATAGAGAGTTAGAAACATCGATGAGAGAGAGACATCTATCAGCTGCCTCCTGCACATCCCCTACTGGGGATGTGCCCGCAACCAAGGTACATGCCCTTGACCAGAATCGAACCTGGGACCTGTCAGTCCACAGACGGATGCTCTATCCACTGAGCCAAACCAGTCTTGGCAGAATTTCAGTTTTAATTGCGAGCGTTCAGCAGGGGTGGATGGCACTGGGGGTGACTGTGTCGCAGGCATTCGGCTAGATTCGGGGTGAAGGTGGCCCTGGGGCAGGCGGGAGGCGGCGTAAAATGGACACAGTGGTACCTGCATGGCGCGCTCCTGGCCACTGTCCTCGCTGACTCTGCCAACAGTTCGGGCACTGGTGGAGCGCTCAGCCCGGAGCGCAGGGTCCCAGAGCGGCCTTTCCGGCGGTGTCTGAGGCAGAGGCAGAGCCGGAGCTGTTTGTTTGCCCACAGATACCACCATCTGCCTCCCAGCAGCGGGGAGAGGAGCGAGAATAAAGTCATGCTTAAAATGCCAAGGCCTTGGGCACCGTGTGGGGCTGTGGATCCCCTAAATCCCGGCACTAAATGGGATGCATTCCCTTTGCTCCTGGCACTCTCTCGGGAGGAGTGCCATTCGGCTCTCTACATGGTGCTGTCTGTGTTTCAGGGTCCCGCATTGCAAGTTGGCTGCCCAGCTTCTCGGTCGAAGTGATGCACACCACCAACATTCTCGGCATCACGCAGGCCAGCAACTCCCAGCTTAACGCCATGGTGAGGACTGCCCCCTGCCCGGGCAGAGGCTTCGTAATGGGAGGGCAGGGAGGCTGACCCGGGTCCGCTGAGAGCAGCCTGCTCGGTCCTAGCTTCGCTCTGGCAGGACGGCAGGATTTTTAGGGGCATTTTGGTTACTCGCTGAGATCACTCAGGTTCTTGTGTTTTAAGTTTTGAGATTGGTCTGCAGAATTCTTTTTTACTTTGTGGTAGATCCTTTTCTGCCAAGTTCATTCTGGTGTGATGTAGGCCAATCTTGGACTCTCCTGATTTTAGCCAAAATAGTTAGTGGGGGAAATATTGACTGTAGTGAATGATTAACAAATGTGCTAGGCCTACCAAATATTGTCTTTTTTAATTAAAAAAAATAAATATTTTTATTGACTTCAGAGAGGAAGGAAGAGGGAGAGAGGGACAGAAAGATCAATGATGAGAGAGAATCACTGATTGGCTGCTTCCTGCACACTGCACACTGGGGATCAAGCCCACAACCTGGG
>PVJN01038068.1:0-20559 GCA_004026805.1 Lasiurus borealis
GAGTTCCTCTGGCGCGTGACGGTTTCCCTAGCAACGGCCGAAGGGACGCTAGACGGTTTCCCTAGCAACGGCTACCTGGAGGCACGCCCCTCCCCTCCCCGTCCCGCCCCGCCCTAAGGTTGGTCTCACCTGGGGCTGCTCTGGAGCCTGTTCTCGCGGTCTTTTAAGCAAGTGGCTTCTACACTCCAGGCGCGGGAGAAGCAGTGCGCTTTTGATAGTGCGCTTTCACCGACATTTAATCTTAATTCCGTGTATTTTCCACCGGCCGTTCACCTATATGGAGGCCGACTTAAATTCTACGTGGATTTTCCACCGTATATTGGACTCCAACCCCACGTTCAAAGGTCAGCTGTGACTATTGATAGTCCCACTTCACGGAGGAGGAGACAGAACGTTTAATAACTGGTTCGTGGCTCATCAGTGGCAGATAAGGAGAGTCCTACATGTTGCGGAAAGAAGTTTGGACTTAGTACTATAATAATAAACATCTGACAGTGAATTCATCAAACACTTTTTCCTTAACTGATTGTTTTTCTTGACAAAGAAATGTATGTACTGATTTTAAAAAGTCTCATCTTCTTAATTTAAGCACTTGTTGTTTGCTTGTTATGTACCAGTCAGGGTTCCAAAAGGTAGACTTACAGTAAAATAAACACAAATATTTATTGCCAGGTGGTCATAAAATAAGGCGTCTGGGGAAGGGAGTTTTTGCATACAGGTAGTCAGGGGAGTGTCTGTGTTAAGGTGACATTTGGGTAGTGTCCAGATGAAGTAAGGCAGTGAACCTTATGAGTGCGTGGAGAAAGGGTATTCTAGGCACTTAGATCGGCAAGTTCAGGAGCCTTGAACCAGGAACATAACTTCGTAAATTGGAGGAATAGCAAGAAGGCCAGTGTTGCCGAAACCGGTTTGGCTCAGTGGATAGAGCGTCGGCCTGTGGACTGAAAGGTCCCAGGTTCTATTCCGGTCAAGGGCATGTACCTTGGTTGCGGGCTCATCTCCAGTGTGGGGTGTGCAAGAGGTAGCTGATCTATGTCTCTCATCTCATCAATGTTTCTAACTCTCTATCCCTCTTCCTTCCTCTCTGTAAAAAATCAATAACATATATAAAAAAAAAAAAAAAAAGAAGGCCAGTGTGGTGGGAGGAGAAAGAACAAGGGAAACGCAGAATGTAAGTACAAAGGACAATTTATATTGAAAAAATAACTTTACCTATACACACACACCCAAGATTCCTGGTCCTCGAGCCCGCTTGCTTGAAAACAATCAGTATTAGTTTCTGGTTTAAACCTCCAGGAATATTCTATGTAAATGTGTATATGTAAATTCCTTCCATCTCCTTGTTACCATAAATCGAAGCAGTAAAACACACTTTTCCACACCTCAACCAACATTTTTAAAAAGGTACTAATTGTAAAACACTACACATGTGAAGTTCGCATAAGCCATTATCCCCACCCCATAGAAGCAACTGATGGTCAACGTGGTAATGAAATCTGGACATATAATAATAAAATCATAGAATCTTAGGTCTTGAGAGGAACTTGAAGATCATCTCATTGAGTATTTTTACTGCACATAAGAAGATTCAGAAAGGCAAAATATTTGGCAAATGAAGACGTAGAAACAGACTTTTGTTTCAGGGGTCTCTGCATTTGTTCACAAGACCTCTGTGAAATAGAAAGTGATATAATCCTGTCATAAATGTTAGAATCCTTTTACCTTTTCAATGTGCTGTACTGAAGGTAGGGAGTGCAGAGAACGCTTGTCTTCATGCTGCCTGTTGGCCCACTTCAATCATGTTTTTCTCCAAGAGAAGAGAATGCTAGTCTGTTTGGTCAGAACCCGAGAAGTGAATTGAACTGCACTTATTGGAAGTAAGGCCCTGTACATTAAATTGTTATGTGCATGTGACTGCCTATTTGCATGTAACTGGCAAATATATTAAGCCAGTTCTGTCCCTCTGGGAAGATTGACTTTCTCTCTTTCTGTCTTATTCCCAGATTTCCTTCTTCTATGTAGCTTGGCTTAATGGTGGTTAAGTCCTAAGCTTAGAATTCTGGCCTCAAGAAAAAGGTGGGACCTACTTAGGTTTCTAACTAAGCTGTGTGCTTTTACCTGGTCTGATCATGGAAAACAAAGGCTGCAGATACTGGAGTTTGGTAATATTTTGAGTAGCACTGAAGAGTCCCTGCTTTCTTGTATTAGTAAATAATCTAAGTAAACAAACTAAGACACTGTTGATTTTAGAAGCTGCTTAATAGAAAGGGTTATTAGTATGGCTGTTAATCAACAACTTCTTGCAGTATTCAGCACTTGATCCACAGAGAACCCAAGTTAAATATTAATGCCCCTTTTTGGAGTGTGAAAAGTCTGGAGTGCAGTGAATTTATACTGAGAAATGGGTTTCCTCTGTGGAAGCATTAAAAATATTAAGGACAGTGGCAGTCCTGATTTATACTGATTTGTGTTGCACTTTGCTGAAACTACAGTATGTTAGGCACTGATTAGGGGGAACTCCTCATGTTTAGGTATGATTCTTTCAATGGGAGAACGGTGAAATATCCAGAATGCCAAGGCAGACTTGTTCTCACAGCCACTGGTAATGGGCTTTACAAATGAAAGTTTAAGCTATTCAGAATTAAGTTATGGCTTGAGGTGGAAATGGTAACCAGAACAAAGAAAATAAACATAGAGTCAGAACTATTGATATGATTGTTGTTGTTGTTTTTAAGTCAGAGGATAAAGGGAAATAGAGAAGCAGGAAAATTAACATGACCTCTACAAAGGGTTTGGTGGCATATTAATTATAGCTGATAAGAGGAAAGCCCACTCTAGCTTCTGCATCCATCTCACCTAAGTTCACCTATCAGATCTACTCTAGTTATCCCAGTCTGCATGAGTTTAAAGCCAGTGATGTTGAAGATAAATAGGTATGTTTAACTTAGGGTAGTGATTTTAATTCAACTGTTAATGTTGTGGGAAAAAAAAAGGGCAATCAGCTTGAGGGTCAATAAATCTTTATTTGACACCAAGTAAGAGGTCTAAGATTGTATGATATAGTCATTGTTGAGTGGCAGAGGCACCACATTTTGAAGGACTATTTGGCAAGCTATAAAATATATATAATGAGCAGTGGCTCACGTATGCTTCTGAGACCCTACCATTCAAACACATTCACACTTAATTTTAGAAGTTTCTGACACCAGAATACACACAAATGGGAGGCTTTGAACAACCATAATATTGCCACCTTGTGGCTACCACTGGGATGTGTAGATTCAAAAAGTTCCTGATGATGGTGCTAGAGAGCTAGTTTGCCAGCATGAAAACATTTCCTATAACTTAAAAATGGCAAAGTATATTAAGATCTGGACTACCTGTGATACAATATGGAAAATATCAGAAAGAGATCGTTATAAAGAGGAAGCTGCACAACAAAACTCTCACATAAAATGGAATTTGTTTCTTGAGCAGTATCTCTGAAATGTTATCACACCACACACACACACACACACAAGCAGGTAGCATCTCTGCTTTAGAGCTAATTCACAGTTGACTTCTGCTGCTGAACAGTCTAAACTTCATGACTCTCCACTAAAATAAAACACATCCCTTGGTTTATCCATGAGAGCTGCTGTACAGTAGAATCTCCATTAAAAAGTCACCTACTTTTTGTTCCGTGGTCAGTAAATAAGTCAATGTAATGGGCCAAGTTGAGAGCAATATACATGGCAGTGAAGGAATAACTTAGTTCTGTGCCTCAGGGCAAGGTTTCAACATTTAAAGAGTTACAGGCAGTAACCAATATGAGAATATTGGTGAGTAAACATTAAGAATGGCCCTGGTGTAGGGGATGCAATTATGGGAAGCCCTAAGCAACTTCCAAGGGAGGGTTATAGTGGGTCACAGAGATGCCCACATCAAAGATTGAGTTGGTTCATGAAGGGCAGTGAAATGTCAGGCTGATGTCCTGCCATTCCCTAGAAGTAGCCACTTTGGTAATTTTAGTGAAGACAGTGGTGCCAAAGTCATGTGATAGTGGTGGAATAATGATGTATATCACTTGTCTCTTAAGTCACCAATGTGGTAAGAGACAGTTGAATGCTAATAACACCAAAAAAGTAGCCATTTAGAGATGACATTTGGAATAATCTCCTGGGCACAGGGATCCAAGCCTATAAACTATATAGTGAACTATATAGGATTACTATTTTCAGTCCCTAGAGGAGTTAGTTGGATTTGACATTTATTCTTGGGCTAAAGTCCAAACCCTGCCAAGGCTCTCTGGTTCCTTGTCATACATCTCTCTGGACCAAAAAATACATTCCACATTCCAGTGTGCAGAAATAGGCTCCCCAGATCCCAATGTGACATGAACATAGTGTATTCCATACCATCTATAAAGTAGTTATTAACTTGATGCTAAAACTGGTAACTGAAACATTATTAAAAATACAGTGTGAAGATATGGAGGGCTGACTGGATCACTTAGGTCAGTGGTCGGCAAATGGCGGCTCGCGAGCCACATGTGGCTCTTTGGCCCCTTGAGTGTGGCTCTTCCACAAAATACCATGGCCTGGGCAAGTCTATTTTGAAGAAGTGGCGTTAGAAGAAGTTTAAGTTTAAAAAATTTGGCTCTTAAAAGAAATTTCAGTCATTGTACTGTTGATATTTGGCTCTGTGGACTAATGAGTTTGCCGACCACTGACTTAGGTGAATGTGGTCAAATAGGAGAGAAACTAAAGGGGGAATGGTTTTAAAAAAGGACATTCCCAATTTTGTGGCTTAGAATAGTAACTTATTTCTTGTGATTCTGTGGGTTGTCTGGCTTCAGCCAGGGAGTTCTGCTAGTTTTATGTGGGGTCCTCACACAGCTGTGTTCATTTAGAGCTCTGCTAGTGCTGGAACGCCCAAGAAAGCCTCTCATCCTTGTGTACCTCTCTACTCGTGAGAAGCAGCATGCACAGATGAAAGAATTGTTGAAGTACCACAGTTCCCTTAAGAAAAATTTAAGTGCTATTACTGTGGGAAGGACAATTAGAAAAAAAAAAAAGACCACTTAGCCCTTGTTGATCCCTGTTGGACTACTTGTCTGTACCACATCCCCGTATCTGTTCATCTAGTTGTTGGGTTGCAAGCTCTGCTTGCTGGAAGGGACATCCTCAACTTGTCTTCTCTAGGCCTTTTCATTCAGGGGAAGGAAAATCCTAGAAACTTGTTAGCTCTTTTTCCACTAATCAGGCTAGTCTTGGTACATTCATGAATGTAAGAGACAAATTTTTTCATTGAATTTTTTATTTTATTTAGAGGGCAGAGGGGGGATAAATGGTGATGGAAAAAAATAAGAGACAAATTTTATACCTATGGTTAACTTCTGGAATACAAAAGCCAAGGGGATATAATAGATCCCCTACACTGGTGGTGGAAGATATAGTGTCTTTATTAAATAAGTATCTTGGGATGTTTTGGGCATTTTTCTAAGTATAACCTATGCTTCTATGGAGTGCTATCATGCAGTGATTTTCAAATGTAGTTCCCGGGGTGGGAGCAGGTTGGAAGGAATCAATGAGAGAAAAAAGGAGACATCTGTAATACTTTAAGCAATAAAGATAAACTAAAAACAAACAAACAAAAACAAAGTGTAGTTCCTTGGGCTCACAGCATCAGTATCATTTGGGGCTTGTCAGAAATGCAAAATTTGGGGTCCCAGCCTTAACCTACTGAAACAGAAACTCTGAGGATGAGCCCAGTCATCTATGTTTAACAAGGTTTCCAAATGATTCTTGTGCATACTGTTTAGCGACAGCAGTCATAGATGGTCCATAAAAATCCCTTTTGATACTGTCATTTTCCTGAATTGTGCTTCACAAATGGCACTCACATGGTACAGATGGCTTATTTCTATGTAATTTGAAATAAAAATAGGGGCCAAGACAACCAACATTTTATCGACAGTCATTATCTTTCAGATTGTTTTCTCCTTCAGGATCCTGCCTGCATAGGAGACTAGGAAAATCTGTCCTCGTTGCTTACTTTTCTGTGCTACTAACAGTTATGAGACCAGTGTTTAGATCTGGGTTAACTAAGGAAGCCTTAAGGGCTGTGATGCTGGTAGTATCCCCAGAGGCCACTCTTCCCATTTCTATTATTTGAGCAAATATTTTTCTTTAGCCTGGTAATTCTCTACTTCCCCTGGTCTGAATGTGACACTGAAGAGACAAAAGGGAAGTCTGAAGGTCCTTGAGAATGCTCCTGTTGTCTAGCTTCTGGATTGCCTGGAATGATATTTATCATTGGCTTCAGTGGTACTTGGCAGTGAATACAGTGACTGGTTGTGACTATAGCTCAGTTTTATCACAGGCTTGTATTTCAGGCAGTACCTTTGATCTGTAACATGCCCTGAAATGTGCAGTGAGGAATCCTCTATAATAAAAGCCAAATATGCAAATTGTCCCCTGGACTGGGACCGGATTTGAGTGTTACAAGAATTCAAAGAAGATAGTGATCCCTTGATGGATGGAGACCAATGAAGGCTTCATGGAGGAAGTGGCATTTCAGCTGAATCTTTGATAGGCAGGAATAACCAGCAGGTGACTCACAAGCCACATGTGACCCCTTGAGTGTGGCTCTTCCACAAAATACCACATGCAGGCATGCACGTACAGTTCCATTGAAGGAGTATCTGAATTAATAACAATGTACCTACCTATACAACTTAAGTTTAAAAAATTGGGCTCTCAAAAGAAATTTCAATCGTTGTACTGTTGATATTTGGCTCTGTTGACTGATGAGTTTGCAGACCACTGTCTAGAGCAGTGGGTCTCAACCTTTCTAATGCCGCGACCCTTTAATACAGTTCTTCATGTTGTGGTGACCCCAACCATAAAATTATTTTCTTTGCTACTTCCTAACAGTAATTTTGCTACTGTTGTGAATCATAATGTAAATATCTGTGTTTTCTGATGGTCTTAGGCGACCCCTGTAATGGGGTCAGTGGACCCCTAAAGGGGTCTCGACCCACAGATTGAGAACCGCTGGTCTAGAGCATACAAAGGCTAAGGAGCAGAGTAGAGAAAGTTGGAGGCTAGAGTGAGATGGGGGAAGGAAGCTATTCAGTACGATATCTACAAAATCAATAATGTAATGTTCTCTAACTTGAACTCCAAGTTCACATTTTCAGCTGCCTTTAAGATTTAAAAAAGCACTTTGCTCTCACACTTTAATATATCTGAAATCAGTTGATTTTTACATTTTGTAAAATGTGGCCGCATGTGGCCTGCGAGCCGAGGTTTGCCAACCACTGTTCTAGGACATCAAGCTGGACTTCCTTGCTTTCTGGCTTCCCAGAGAGCTTAGCCAAAGTGAAGGCTGGCAAGAGTCTGATGGGATGCAGGAGGATAAAGTGGATGTATTTATTTCTCCCAGTTCCTTCTTTGGGGAGCTGACTGGGTCATTGCCTAACTGAAGGCCACAACTCCTGGCCATTAGCTCATGAGAAAATGGCTTATAAAGACAAGCTGGCCTGTGTTTGAATCCTTGTTCCTCAAAGATTCCAGCCCAGTGGTACAAGGCTGGTTTGAAGTAGAATCTGTTTTACCAGGCACGGCCAATGAGTCCCACACAGGAGTGGAGTGATCAGAGTGGAGAACCCAACTAAAAAAAAAAACATTTAAGGAGACTAGAGAGTGTCTCACCCTTCTGAAGCTCACCTAGTGTTTCCTAGCCTTGGTTGAAGGTCTGAGGGACTCCTACCTTGAACTTGGGAAAGCTCAGCAAATCTCCCTAGGGCTACTGCTCATGGTATACATAAGATTTTTTTTCATAAATCCCTGGGGAGGGGTGCCAACAGTTAAAAAATAAAGATAAGAGGATTAAACTAAAGGTTTGGGGTTGATCATATCCCACATGAACATTTAAGCCAGTGGTCGGCAAACTCATTAGACAACAGAGCGGTTTGCCGACCACTGATTTAAGACTTGGACCCGTGATAGTTACCATTTAAGGAGAAATCGCCTGAAAGTAAAGATACATATTTTCTGTAGGAATTTTTGAAGTCCATGTATAAGATTTGAGGAACCATTTACACTCTATGGAAACTGTTTAGCCCAGAGTCTGGCACAAAAATCACTCACTACTACAGGAAGATAAAGTAAGTTCCTGAGCCCTCACCCTGTGTCAGTCCCATAACTGACCGAAGCCCTGCAACCTTCCCATTCTAAGCGCTGAGCCATACTGGGGAGGGAGGCCACGGGTGCAGGGTTCTCTTAGGGAAGGGAGCTCATAAGGGGCGGGTTTGCCGGGATCCCACAGACACCGGACACCGTGGGGAGGCTGCGCAGGGGCGCGAGTCCAGGGGCGCAGGCGCTCGCGTGCTTCTTCATCCTCGGTGGTGTGGGCCCTGCTCCCCGCCTGCGGTGCCTGCTGCGGTGTCTGCTGCCGACCCAGCCAGCTCCATGAGGGCCAAGCAAGTGAACTTGCTGATGGCGCTCATCTCGGTCATGCTGGTCAGCTTCTCCTGTTTCTGCATCTCCAGGATGACTCTGACCAGTAAGCGGAGGGTGGCGTCTCCCACCAGCTGTCTTGCCGCAGGGCTCCTGGGTTGCTGGGTCAGAGAGAAGGGGGTGGGGTGACATAGGGACCTGGCGGGGACACCTGCCCTCCTAATAGGGGCTTCACAGATGTAGCCCCCCACGCCCTGGTGCTGCCAGCGGTTGAGCTGTAACGGATACCCAGGTCTATCCGCGCGGCTTTGACCGCCGCTGGGCACGTGCGCTAGCGCACTGCCTGCAGGGCCTCGGGCTCTGGCCTCTGCGTGTGCCTTTTCCCACGTTATGTTCAAGGACCCGATCTGTGTCCAGCTGCCCCCACCCCACCCCACCCCACCCCATTATTTCCAGACACGTGAATGTCTGACTCCAAGAACTCCACTCACACAGTCAGCCTCTTTCCTCTGTCGTGTTCCATGTTTTTGAGCCACACTTCAGGGCTCCCTCAGTATATTCTGGGAAGCTATAACAGGGTGAGGTGGTAGGGAGAGACATAACCAACAATTTAGAGTACTGGTTTGGAATCTGACGAACCTGGCTCACATTGCCACTTTAAAACGAGCCAAGGCTTTAATTTATTGTTGTCTATGGAGTTCCCAATGTAGCACATAAAAATGGAGGTTGCCCAGTTAAATAGGAATTTCAGATAAACAATGAGTAACTTGTTAACATAAAAATTGCATGGAATAGATTGGTATTAAAAAAAATGTTTATCTGCAATTCAAATTTAACTTTGGTTTCCTGTATTTTATCTTTCAACTCTAGGCCATAGTGTAACATTTTAATATTTATACAGTTAAATTTTGAACTGAAGGAGACTTAGGGATTCTGCAAACATATTAACCCACCCTTCTAAGACTGTCCCTGGGTTGTTTTAGGTTAAATTTTCATTCTTCTTTTTATACTCATAATTTATGACTCAGGGTGCACACTAAGTAATCTTGGTAGTAGAGTCAAGGATAAAGTTTGGAAGAGGCTTTAGTTCTCTAATGTCTATGTCCTCTAATTAATGTTATGTACCCACAATACCAACATTGTATGCCTTTTGTTTAAAGATTAAAATTGTATATTAATGTATATGATTTATACTACTAATCTTTAATCATTTTATACTCTTTCCCTCTTTATCCTATCTAATAAAGAGTAATATGCAAATTGATCACACATCTGCTATACCCACAAGCCACGCCCACCAGCCAATCAGGAGCAAGTGTGCAAATTAACCCAACCAAGATGGGTATAACCACAGAAAGAGCAGGAGGGAGGCTTGGGTTGCCCCTACAATGGAGGAACCACACACCCTAGCAGGCCAGGCCTCTGCTTAAGACTACAAAGTTTCAATTATAGAAGATAAATAAATTCCAATAGAAATGGCTGCGGCCACTGAGCAAGCAGAAGGCTTAGTTCTGCTCCAGACTACAAAGTTTTAATTGTAAAAGATAAATAAATCCCAGATATCAGGGCCTCCACTTGAGTCGCCAGGGTGCATGGCCAGCCTGCAAACCACCACAGGTCCCTGGCCCAGCCCACTCCACATCCCAAGGCAACACCCACCCTGATCTGGGACACCTTTCAGGGTAAACCAGTGACCCCCACCCACGTACCAGGCCTCTATCCTACCTAATAAAAGAGTGATATGCAGATTGACCATCACTCTAACACACAAGATGACTGTCCCTATGTGGTCAAAAGATCCTATTCCATGTGGATGCAATATGGTCACCACAAGATGGCCAGTAGAGGAGGGCAGTTGGGAGGGACCAGGCCTGCAAGGGAGGGCAGTTGTGGGTGATCAAGTCAGCAGAGGAGGGTAGTTAGGGATGACTAGGCCCACAGGGAAGGGCAGTTAGGGACAAACAGGCTGGCAGGAGAGCAGTTAGGCATTAACCAGGCTGGCAAAGAAGTGGTAAGGGAGTGATCAGGCTGGCAGGCAGAAGTGGTTAGGGACAATCAGGAAGGCAGGCAGGTGAGGAGTTGGGAACCAGCAGTCCTGGATTGTGAGAGGATATCTGACTGCTGGTTTAGGATTGGGCCTAAACGGACAGTTAGACATCCTTCTAGGGGTCCCAGATTGGAGAGGGAGCAAACTGGGCTGAAGGACACTCTCCCCTTCATGAATTTTGTGCACTGGGCCTCTAGTTTTCTATAAAGACCATTATCCAAATGTGTCTTTTATATATTTTGGAACAATAAACAATGAGCTATTTTATTAACAACAACAAAAAAATAAGTCATTACTCATAATTAGAAAGCAAAATGTAAACTTCTTTTGATAGTAATTTTGGAAGACAATTAGATTGGCAACCTCATGGGACACTTTAATACAATTAACATTCTTTTATTGAAAATGTAGACTTTTTGAGATATGTAGTATTTTTGAAAACACAACCATTTTGGTGTGTTCTCTAGTTATGACCAGGAAAAACAAATTTGGTTTCTCAAAGTGTTTATATTTCCATCATTCATATATCCAAATTCAGAAAATGAGATCTTTTTTTTAAACTCACCCAAGGATTTGTTTATTAATTTTAGAGAGAGGAAGGAGGAGAGAGAGGGAGGTATAAGAGAGAGAGAAACATCAATACACAAGAGAAACATTGATCAGTTGCCTCCTCCCCATCCAAGTGGGGAACCATATATAATCACCAAAGTATCTGACCTTGTGGGAATGTATCTATGTGCCCACAACACACCCTGCAGCAGGACTGGTGAGGGGAGAGCTCCCTGGTGTGGTTAGCAGAGACCAAGATCCAAGGGCTAGTGGGATCTTCACTATTCCCTCTTCCCTTGGCCTCTGCACCTCGAGGATAATTCCATTTTGACAATTCTATTGTACTTAGTTGTTCAAATATATGCTCCTTTCCCGTATCCCTTGCAAGCCCGATTGTGAGTTAATTTAGAGCAGGAGGCTGACTTTATCCATGTTTTGTTTACCTATCTCAGCACAGTGAGTGGCACATGATACCTATTCAATGGGAGAAAGAATGAATAGCTCAGCATACTTCTCCTTACTGGAGGTATTTAGTGAATGAAATAAAGTGGAAAAGTTAGGTCATAGTCATATTGTATAGGACCTTGTATATTAAGGCAAGTTCATTTGGATTCTACTCGGCTAGTATTTAGGGAACCTTTTAAAGTCTTTGGGCAGGGTTTCCAGAAGATTAACTGTGGATTGGAGGTGAGAGACCAATTAAAAGGCAATTATAATAATTGTGCAGTAGAGGCAGTAAAGACCTGAACTCTCTAATAAAGTCAATGATGAGAAAGATGAAACTATTAGAGTTCTATTAACAGTACTTGTTAAATTTTAACACAAATCTCAGGCTCCTGTGAATCATTAAAATGCAGCTTCTGACTCAGGAGGTCCTGGGTGAGGACTGAGATATATGTCTCACAGGCTCACAGCTGGTATCAGATCTGTGCTGTGCAGTCTGGTAGCTCCTCTTTATTGCTGCGGGCCCTTTCTATGAGAAGCGAAGGTCAGTCGTCCTCAGGACCTCACCAGGTGTATGGGTGGAATCACATCAGCCCATTGCACATGTGGACTACTTTGCAAGAAAGAGTTTTATAACAGCCCACGCTCACAAAGTACCTCAGTGAATATCAAGTAATATGAATATTTTAAATAGAATACTGATGAGTTGAATTACCTGGTCAGAACGAACGAGAAGCAGATCTAAGCCTAGAGATTGTGTCCTTTAACATCTCTGTATGGTTGTTTCTGCAAATACTACTTTCTCCAGAGAACACACTTTCTTTTCATGTTTACCAAATTGATCCCCCAGGGACTGACTCACCTTGGCCCAGATATGTTGCATCACCTGTGTTATATCAACTCCACACACATGATCCCTTTTACAAAGAGAATATTACCTGGGAATCCCAGTAACAGGGCTATACTGGTTACACCAAGTCCCTGCTTAAACTTGTGAGCATCCCCAAGTAGTATCCACTATATGGATATTCAAGATTTATTGGAGCAGTTCTTTTGATAAAGCATGGTTCTGTTTTAGAACCTCTTAAATCAATTTCAATGCTGGCAAGTTCATTTTTTAGATAATGCTCCCTGCTGGATTTCAAAAATTCTGCCCAAGGCTAAAGCTAGTGTTAACCAAGTCAGGGATGAATTAAGACTGGGCGGTATCCTTTCACTACATTGTCTTGCTCAGTTTTATAAGTGCCTCAAGATTTTTGCTCTCAGATCTGTAATACCAGCCCTAATCTTTCCCTTGAATGTCAAAATCATACAGCCAAGTGTTTGCCTTGTGTTTGGAAGCATCACAATGGCTTTAATGACATTAAATGTTCTTTTTCATAGCTGCATGGTATTCAGTTGATAAGTGAATAAAGAGTAGTACACCAAAAAATGTTTATTAGACATTTGTCAAAGCATTTTTTAATATGCTTTTGCCACGTGATCTCATGCATTATTGAATTGCATCTTCACAACAGCTCTGAGGCAGAGATTTTTATACATCCATGTACATGTGAAGAACAGAGGCTAGCAAAAATTAAACAGCTTGCTCAAGCCACACAAATATTAGGTGGCAAAACCGAGATTCAAGCATATGTGATTTAAGAGCCATTAGACTATTAAAAGGATATTCTGTAATTTATTTAGCATATTTCCATTGTTAGGTATTTATGTCGTTTCTGAGTTGCTTACAATGATAAATAATGCTGCCCATGTTGAACATTCTTAGAGCCAAATCTGTACATATTCCTGGTCATTTTATTTACATAAATTCATAGAAGTGAATTTTCTGGCTCAATTGGTGTTTTCCTCTAATTACAAATCTGATACACGCACCTTCCAGATACTGCTTAACATTTCAATCTTTTTTTTTCAGTCATATATATATATATGTATATATATATATATATACACACACACACACACACATATATATATACCATTTGTATATAACACTATACATATATACACATATACACACATTTAGTGCTAGATATATAGCTATAGAGAAGCATATATTTTGTATTTTTGTTATATATTATGAAAATTATATGTTACCATTGTTACTTATATAAACATATAGATATGTGTTTTCTATGCAGGTAATCAATTAATTAATTGTAGAAACCATATTTTGGAGTTTAAGGAAAATTTTCTACGTTTAAAAAACAAAACTGAAAGAAATGGCCAAGAGCTGATGGAAGCCTTGAGTAAAATGAAGCATCACAACATACAGAGTCGAGATGTATCTGTAAACGTAGGTTTGTGTTGCTTTTGTTTTTATGCATGGTGGTTTGTTTGTTTTATGTTTGAAAATTTACATTTTATGCTTCCTGATTGTAGGACATTTCTCCCCAATAAATTAAATCAGTTCTTGCTCTTTTATTGTCAGACATGGAAAAAATCAGGTAAGAGACATGACTGCCTCTCATCTCTATCTGGAAGGTGGTCTTTCTGTGTTTTCGATGTCTATGAATTGCACCAGTATCCATGATGCATCCAGTAGATGCAGTCAGAAACCTGAGCATCATCTCTGATTCCTGCCTCTCTCTCCTGCATACTTACTTCTATGTCAGTGAGCAACCCCATTGATTCATAATCCCATATACCTCATAAATCTGTCCCTATTTTTCCATCACCATTTCTACTATCCTAGTCAGGCCACCATTGTGCTTCATCTAAATGTCTGCTAACATACTCTTATTTTTTCTCTGTCTCTCTAGTGTTGTCCCTACCTACCTATCCTCACTGAAGCCAAAGTGAAGGCTGCACTGTCTTGTATATCAACCTTCAGTGGTTCCCCTTTTCTTCAGGATATAAAGTCCTGCCACATGCCTCCCGCTTTGTAGTCAAATACTCTCCCCTTCCCCCCCCCCCCCCCCCAGCCCTACTCTTAATGCCTGGAAACCACTGATCGGTTCTGTTTCTGTAGTTTTCCATTTTCCCAAATGCCATGCAAATGGAATCATACAGATAATCCTCTGAGTCTGGTTATCACTTTGTGTGGATTCGTCCAAGTGTTGTGTGACCCGTTGTTTGCTGCTTTCATATTGCTGAGCAGCATTCCATGGTATGGACGCACAATGGATAGTTTGTTTCACCAGCTGAGGGGCATTTGGGTTGGTTTCAGGTTTCGGGGTGATTACAAATACCTATTGCTATAGGCACTCATATGCAGGTGTTTTGTTTGAATTTTCATTTCTTTAGGATAAATACCTAGACTTCGTGGGCATATGGTAAGTATATGAGTAACTTTGTAAGAAACTGCCAAATACCACCAGTTTTAAAAAGTGGTTGTACCATTTTTGCATTCCCTGCAGCAATTATATGAGAGTTCCAGTTCCTTCCATTTATTATGGCCACTCTAATATCATGGCATCTCATAGTTTTAAGTTGCATTTCTGTCTAGTGTGATGATGTTGAACATTTTTATGTTATTTTCCTTCCATCTTCTTTGTAATATGTCTGATCTTTTGCATATTAAAAATATTGGGTAGTTTGTTTTCTTGTTATTGAGTTTTGATTTCATAGAGGAAGGGAAAGGGAGAGAGAGACAGAAATATCAATGATGGGAGAGAATCATTGATTGGCTGCCTCCTGCATGCCCTCAACTATGGATTGAGCCTACGACCAGAATTGAACCTGAGACCTTTCAGTCCACAGTCTGACACTCTTATCTACTGAGCCAAACCAGCTAGGGCTGAGAGGTATTTTTTGTTGTTGTTATTTTTCAAAAAATATTTTTTATAGAGAGGGATAGATAGTCCGAAACATCAATGAGAGAGAAACATCAATCAGCTGCCTCTTTCACACTCCCCACTGGGGAAGTGCCCACAGCCAAGATACATGCTCTTGACCAGAATTGAACATGGGACCCTTAAGTCCGTGGGCCGACGCTCTATCCCATTGAGCTAAACCGGTTAGGCAAGAGGTATTTTTAATATATCCTGGATACATATCAAATGAATATGTGATAAAGAAATATTTTTTTCCCAGTCTGAGGCTTCTCTTTCATTCTCCTAATGTGTCCTTCAGAAAGCAACCATTTTCAATTTAGATGAAATTCAGTTTATCAATTTTTTATATATTATGCATTTGATGTATCTAAGAACTCTTTAAAGAGTCATGGGAATTTTATGTGTGTTTTTTTATTTTATACTTTCAGATTTTACATTTTAGGTCTATAAAACCTTAGAGTTTATTTTTATAAATGGTGTGAAGAATAGGTTAAGGTTCAGTGAATGTCCAAGTGTCCTGGCACCATTTGTTAAAAAGGTGTTCATTCTGCATTGAATTGCCTTCATATCTTTAAAAAAGTCAATCTACCATATTTATGTGGTGCTGGAAACCAAACATTGTCTCACTAATAGAAAGATGTGGACAGGAGACCAGGAGGCTGGTCAACCTTAATTGCTCTGAAAGGTCAGAGTTGATCACTCACTGTTTAGTTGAAGCGTTGTTAGCTGAAGCAGCCTCTACCTGTTTGTTTCATGTAAATTTCTGTTCTTGAAATTTCCTGCCTAAAGGTCATGAGTGTATCCCATAGTCTTAATAAAAGGAATAGCAAGGCCAAAGGAAGGGGTAGTCTTTCCACTAAAGGAAGGCTCCCACCTGGCCCCCCAATATCACCAAATTAATAACTTTTCTAGTCTCTCTTCTCATTTGTGTGAGGCTTCCTCCAGAACCCAAGCCCTGAACGGGAATCCTGAACTACTCGGGATGTGAAAGAGGTTCCCACAGTGTGGGTCTCTTTCTGTAGCTCTATAGATACAAAAGAGAGTTTGTATTGGTCTGTGTATCTATTTTTTTCTGTAATTAATATATGTTAATCACTGCCTTGATTAACATATATATTATGAATTAAAATTAGTTAGTTTTGAATCCTCCAGCTTTATTCTTCTTTTTCAGAATTGTAGAGGCCAATTCAAATGAATGGTCATTATAGCTCATAGTGGTAGATTTAACTTAAATACAGGAAGCCTTACTTAACATCATCTATAGGTTCTGCAGCTGTAGGGTAGATGATATCTAAGGAAACCATGAACTCAGAAGCCCTCTTTTTTCTCTCTTTTAGGTGAGAAGGAAGTGAATACATTGGGTAAGAATGAAACAGTGTCTAATACATTTGAAGTCTTAAAGTTCTTTCTCCCTCATCTGAGGAAAGTAGACAGAATTTATCCTGATGTAATCATTGGCAAAAAGAAAGAAGGTGGTAAGAAAATTAGAATGGAAAAATCAAATACAGATATTCTGATCTTTGGAAACATGCCTTTAAGTTTTAAAATGTAATCCATTGGAATGATGCTCAGCTTGATTCTTAGATGACCAGCCTATCTGGCATTTATTTGGATAACCAGAAATCAATATATTATCTGGCATAAAAAATAGTTTAATAAATATTTGGAAAGTTGAATTTAAATTCAGGTTTGATACAGATGCTTTGAATATAACTTAAGTATATGTTAATTATCTCCTCAGTACTTGATAATTCTTTTTCTCCTTTGGTTTGATAAGTCTATTCTCATCTGATTATCTCCACATTTCCCTATCTTTATGGGGACTGAGGTCTGAAAGGTTTTACAGCAGTGACCCTTGAGCTAAACCTTGAAGATTGAGTTCAAGCTCACCAGATACAGAAGAGGAGAAAAGGGACGTTAGACCAACACTTAGAAACTTTCCTTTCTCACAAACCTCATTCATTCCAATGAGTGCATCCTTCTGTGCCAGGGGTCAGCAAACCACAGCCCCAAGGCTAACTCTGCCTATTTTAAGAATAGGCAGACCATAGGCATGTTTATTACTTACTTGCTGTCTGTAGCTGCTTTCAGCATAGAATCTTGGTATGTATTTAGGATGGTATGGTTCTGTTCTGCCAGTGCTTTGGCCATTATTGGGCAATAAAAGTCACATAGAGACATAGATTTATCCCATCAAATCAGTTGGAAATTACCTCATGTACTGTTTTCACAGATGACATTATTTCAGAATAGTTTTGCTATTTGGGGTTCCAGTGTCTCCTTAGGAAGAAGAGGAAAGAACCAGCCAATGCTTTCATAGGCAGTTAGAGGACACTATAATAAATGGAGAGTGAATAATTTTCTTTTCCACTGTACTGAAACTGTCTTGGTGTCTATTTAATGCATTTCCTAACCATCCACTGCAAATTGGAATTTCCTTAAGCAGAAAACAAAATCCTATATAATAAAAGCCTAATATGCTAAGTGTCCAGTCATCTGTTCAACCAAAGTGTAATAGGATGACATGTTAAGGCCATTCAACCACTTGCTATGATGTGCACTGACCACCAGGTGGCAGGCACTGCAACCGGTAGGTTAGCTTGCTGCTGGGATACAGCCAATTGGAACTGTGTAAGATGAGCCAGACATGCCCTGGAGCCCTCCCACAGCCCCTTTCCAGCTGGCCAACCTCCTGCATCGTGCATTGGTGGGGTCCCTCAGCCTGGCCTGCATCCTCTTGCAATCCGGGACCCCTCAGAGGATGTCGGTTTTGGCTGATCCTGCAGGCCAGGCTGAGAGACCCCACTGGTGCACAAATTCATGCACTGGGCCTCTAGTATATTATTAAAAACTAACAGCTTTTGGTTGAAATTGCTTCTGCAATAAGATTTCAAGCACTATTTTTATGACCACACAATTAACCCAAGTATAGAAGTAAGCATAGACATTAATGCTAAATTATTTTTTTCTCTATGGTTTGAAATGGTGATGCGATGCTCGGGTGTCTTCAGTGTCTTTTGCACTTGGCATTTCCACTGTTAAGAGACGAAATTATAGTTACCTGAAGCAAACGCTGACCTCGCTTATTTCCAGGATGACGCTTTCGGAGCAGAAGGACTCTGTAGTGATCGTCTCTATTGCAGATGTACGTATGAAGGCCAACCATCTCTCCTTGCTCCCAGCCTGCAGTCTCCATGCTAATCTGTATCATTTCAAATTTTCCCCTCAAATTTCAAAAAACAATTCACAAATGCCTTTTTTAGATAGCAGACAATGTATTTAATACTTTTTTTTGACACCACTAAGAAAGAAAGAAATATGTCAATCTAAAAACTTTATTTAAATATCACATTTCCACATGGACAAATAATATTACATTTTTAAATATGTAACTAGGCTCAGCCAGCATGGCTCAGTGCTTGAGCATTGACCCATGAACAAGGAGGTCATGGTTTGATTCCCAGTCAGGGCACATGCCTAGGATATGGGCTTGATCCCCAGTGTGGGCTGTGCAGGAGATAGAAGATTGATGACTCTCTCCCATTGTTGATATTTCATCTCTCCCCCTGCCCAAATCCCTTCCTCCCTGAAATCAATAAAAATACATTAAAAAAAAGTAATTAGGGACCTTACATACTATATGGTACAGAATTGTATTTACAAACAGAACATTAAAAGTGTTCTGTTGGCCGAAACCAGTTAGGCTCAGTGAATAGAGCATCAGCCTGTGGACTGAAGGGTCCCAGGTTTGATTCCAGTCAAGGGCATGTACCTTAGTTGCAGGCACATCCCCAGTTGGGGGCGTGCAGGAGGCAGCTGATCAATGTCTCTCTATCGATGTTTCTAACTCTCTATTTCTTTCCCTTCCTCTCTAGAAAATCAATAAAATATATTTTTAAAAAAGTGTTCTGTTGGGCCTAAACAGACACTTGGACATCTCTCAAGGGGCCAGATTGGAGAGGGAGCAGGCTGGGCTGAAGGACACCCCCCCCCCGCCTCCCCCATGCATGAATTTTGTGCACTGGGCCTCTAGTAAAATATAATACTTGTTATCTCTGGGTGTTGGAAGTTGTTGTCCTTTATTCTTTTCTCTATTATTTGCATTTCTTGTAATAAATGTGTCTTTGAAGGCAGAAAAACTCTAAACAAAACAAGCAACAGAACTATTATAAATAAAGTATAAATAAAATATAAATAAAAGATTAAGCATTCTTTCTTTCCAAATTTGATTTCTTAATATTGGAAGCATATACTTAATCTCTGAAGTGTTTTGTCACATTACATATTCCAAGCTTTGTTCATTTGCTGCTGACACAATGTACATCTGCCTAAAATATATTGACCAATAAAATATGGGGGACAAGCTTTAAATGGAATATATAATGCTTAAGAATTAGAACTTTAGCACTACATTCAGAGTAGAATATGTTTCAGTATGTAACAATAACTAGAGTTTCAATTTATGGCTGTCTTAAGAATCTTAAGTACTATAATGGAGTTATTTGCATCATGACATATATTTTTAACAAACAACTTAACTATATATATTCAGAATTGCCTTTCAGAGAACTCAGATTTGACAATAGAATGGTCATTATTCAAAATACGTATTTTCAGAATTTTATATTGGGAATGCTTTTAGGCCATGCAGTACATCTTGTAAATGCCATTTGTTATGTAAAAAAAATCATCTGAGGGAATAAACCTCCAAAAGCTATTTACAAATAAGTCTGTCATCTAATCTAAGCACAATACTCAATAAAGAGTAGGTACAAAAGTTTGTTAATGGAAGAACATTTGAGAGTTTAGTTGAGTAATATGGTCTGGAAAAAAGTGAAATAATTTCAAAGTAAGCTTATTGTCATACAATACTCATAAAATGAAGGTATCTTCAAAAAAGAGCAATTATTTGAAATAAGCCATCTGACATTTAGGGAAAAACTGGCTTAGATGCATAGCTTTTGTATACTACAAATTTTTAAGTGTAAATAACAGTAGTGGTATTTCATATTGTGACAAAAGGAGAATGACATTTTCATATTCAAGTCAGATCTTTAGTCACATGGATATTTTAAATTATTTTATAGAAAGTGAAAACACTAGAAATGATTAGGAAACAATGATATTCCACATATAAACTAGGTTTATATATAGCAAACATGTATTAATAGAAGTATGGGGCATGCTTAATTTCATTAAAAGATTTTTCTCATTTTTAGAGTAATGAAGAGTATTCAAAATCTGTTGTTGATATGATTACAAAAAAGTAAGTACTGTTGGCTGTTCTTTCATTTTTCTA
>PVJN01038069.1:0-12209 GCA_004026805.1 Lasiurus borealis
CACTATTTACATTTTCAACAGCCAATTGTTTTGTGAGTATTGTTCCAGCTTCAGGGTCAACCACAACCCTGCCTACGGCTTGGAACAAACTAAACACAAAATCCTGATATAGCTCCTCAGGGCCTTGCCTAATTTTGCTTATGTCTAAAGACTTTTCCTCTTTTGTTGGCAGCTGCCTCCAGGCTTTGCTGGCACATATATTTATTTGCTGATGTTTGCATTGGGTACACTAACTGAGCCTGTCTGGTGCCCATGAGCATATTAATTGTAATAGGTACCTCATAAGCTTGGTTTCTGTTAGCCTGCTCCGCACTAAGCTCTTCCCAATTAAATTTCCATAATAAGTAATTTCCAGGTGAGAGACAAGTCTTTGAGACATTATTCCAGTTACTAGGAGCCATAGCTTCCTCAGATATTGTATTTAGTAATCTCAGCACAAAGGGGGAAGTTGGTCCATACATAGAACAAGAAATCTTCAACTCCTTCAAAGTTTTAAAAGGTATAGACTAGTGGTTCTCAACCTGCGGGTCACGACCCATTTGGGGGTCGAATGACCCTTTGACAGGGGTCGCCTAAGACCATCAGAAAACACAGATATTTACATTATGATTCATTAACAATAGCAAAATTACAGTTATGAAGTAGCAACAAAAATAATTTTATGGGTGGGGGTCACCACAACATGAGGGACAGTATGAAAGGGCCGCGGCATTAGGAAAGTTGAGAACCACTGGTATAGACTGATAACCACGGAGCATCTGCCCTGGATTCTGGTCAGGCTGCTCAAATACAGGATGTAAACTGAATCCTGAAGTATCTTCCCCAGCCTGCCTGGCCCCATGCAGAGTCTGCTGGAGTAGAGACAAAGGCACCATTCTTTTTTCTGCATGTTTAGGGAGTAAAAGGAGAGGTTTATGAGCAATAGTAAGCTCCCTGAATGTTTGCATCAGACCCCCATCATCCCAGGCCCTCTGATGCTGTTCCCTTGCTTCCTCCAATCCTCGTTCATATTTGGGAGGAAGCGCATCACCTAGAAGGCTCTCTCCCACAGCAGCTGTAGCCCCAGGGACTAGAAGAGGCAGCAGAGGCACCGATGGTGAAGTCAGAAGCCTCTGGCAGCCTTCTCTCATCTGTTTTGATTCCCCTGCCACATTCATCCACTTCCTTTCTGAAGTGGGTTCTAGGCAGTCCCTAATCAGGGACCACAGATCAAAAGTAGAGGCAGGCATTTCCTCTGGACCTTCTGCTATATAATGACCTCGAAGTTCTTTTACTACCTTCTCCCAAGCCTCTATATTTACCTTTCCTTCCTCAGAAAATCATGGGCAGGTTTTACTCATAAAATCCAACAAATCGAAAAGCTGTTCATACCTTATAGAATCAGCTCCATGCTTGGAGCATAGCCTTAAGCATGGATACGTATAAATTCTTTTCCTGGGATCTTGAATTCCCCACGTTTTATACCTAGTTATTACTAAACTTCACTCCTTACCTTCCTTTTTACTGTCTGCACCTGCTTCACTGGAGCGTCCTTTCACCTGACAACTGTAGTTCCCCTTAACTCAGGCCCAGAGTTGGGCGCCACATGTGCTGTTCCAGTATAGCCAACGGTTCGGTGAGCCTGAGGGAGGGTGGTGAAGGATTGAAGAAAAGACAAAGAGAATAAGCTGGGTCTAGATGGATCTTCTGTACCTGGCTGAGGTCACAGAGAGAGATCCAGATGGCAAGCTTAGCCTTAATTTTATAGCCAGAAGTAAACAAGGTAGTGGTCACCATACTTACAATGTTCTTGTGAGTTTCACTTGTTTTGGCAGTACTTGTTGCATCTCCCACAGCCTATTAGCTACCCAGATATGATCTAGGAACTGTCATAAGGCCAAGTTTAATTATGCTAAGGGGGTTGTGCCCTCTAAATTGGGACTTGTTTGTGGCTGAGAGAACAGGTCAGTCCAAGGCTTAACCCTATAGCAGCTACTTACAATGACCCAAGGGCAGAAGTAGGATTTTCTACTGAGAACCTACTGAGATGACCCAGGGTGCATTGTTTTGAGTCAAAGGACCAATAGCAACAGTAACACGAGGCCAACAACTCTTTCTACCCCATTGTGGTGCTCTGTAATAAGGATGTTCAGGTCTGGAGGCCACAGGAGACTTGGGAGAGGCAGGATGGGGACCAGGCCCTTGCAGAGAGGGCTTGGTGTTTGCTGGGAGTAGCGGAAATGGGAGGCAGAAACACACACACACACACACACACACACACACACGAGTAACATTAATCACATGTTAATATAGGTCAGGCACTGTGTAAGATATGCCACATGGACTAAGTCATTCATTGCTCACAACAATTATCACTGTTTTCACTTTAGTGGTGAGAAAACAGGCTTAGAGATAAAGGTTAAGTGACTTGTATAAGATCAAAGCTGTTAAGTTGGGGAGCCACAATTTAAATCCCCCTTCAGGGTAAGTCTCCCTAAATGGGATTCTACTAATTTGGCCTGATTGTGAGTAAAATCAATGGGCCTCTGGATAAAATGCTTCTTTCCCTATAAGGGGTTGCATCTGTACATTCTTACTCTTATTTTCAACCTCAGAATTCTGTCAAGAGTCTTTTCTTCCCTAAAATGTTTTGTCCTAAGAGGGGAGAGAAAAGCTTTTAAAGTTGTGAAAGGAAAATTATTTCTGGATGATGGTCAGTAAATGTGGTAAAGAAGATGGTTTTCTGCTTACTTGTGTGTGATCAAGCCATGTGGGAACACAGACAAAATTAATTGAATCAAAGAATGTACACCATTTAATATTAAAAGAGAAGTCATCACCTGTCCAGCGTGTTTAGTGGTTGAGCATAGACCTATGAACCAGTATGTTATGGTTCAATTCCAGGTTGGAGCACATGCCCTGGTTGCAGGCTCCATCCCCAGTAGGGGGTCATGCAGGAGGCAGCTGATCAATGATTCTCTCTCATCACTGATGTTTCTAGGTCTCTCTCTCTCTCCTTTCATCTCTGAAATCAATAAAAATATATTTTTAAAAAAGAGAAGTCACCAAAAATATATTAAACTGATGACTTCTAAATATATATTTTTATTGAACCTTGACCTCCTGGTTCATAGGTCTATGTTCAACCACTAAGCCACGCTGGGCTTGGCTAAACTGATGACTTTAAAATAATTTCTACAGAAGAGAAACCAAGATGGCGGCATAGGTAAACACCTAAACTGCTGCCTCGCACAAGAATTTCAAAACTACAACTAAAAGACAAAACAGACACCATCCAGAACCATAGGAAAGCTGGCCGAGTGGAAATTCTACAACTAGAAGGAAAGAGAAAAGCACATTGAGACTCAGAGGAGCTGCAAAAGACTGAGGTACAGAGATGTGGGTGTGGAGAGGACAGGTGGATGAGTGTGTGGCTGGCTTTCTCAAGCAGGAGGGAGATGGAAACTCCTGACTGTGCTGAACTCCAGTTCTGGCGGGAACCCTGGGGATCCGAACTCATTGGGGAGAATCTGGACTGTCAGGAAAAAGCACACTGAGATTCAGGAGACCTGTGGAAGGAAAAGGTCTGGAGGCACGCCAGCACAGAGAGGACTGAATGCTGAGTACATAGCTGGATTTCTCAAGCAGGAGGCAGACAGAAGCTCCCACTTGTACTGAACTCCAGCTGTGGGTGAGACTCTGAGAAGCCAAACTCACTCAGGGGGAATGTGGACTGTCTGGCAGCAGGCAAAACTCAAAGGCTTGCAGTAATTACTGAGGGACACTGAGACCAGAGGCTTCAAAGGGCAGAGCTGATGAGAAAACAAGGCTGTTGCTCTTCCCTGAGACTCCACCCCATCCAAGCTGAGCACAGAGGCTTTTGCAATTTTGCAAGTCTTGTCTCATAAGGATGTCTCCAGCACAGAAGTTCTCCCAGCATAGAAACAGGTGATCCTCACAGCCAATAGGCCTGGAGGTCAATTCCTTCCAGTGATACCAACAACAATTAAGACTTAACTACAACAAGGCTGAGCACACAGACCACAAAGGGGTGCACCAAGAGTGTCCACCTCAGGTAACTGAGGAGTTTGAGCCACTGGGCCCTATAGGACACCTAGCACATAAAGCTACTCTACCAACTCACGGAAGCAGCAAAAATATGGAGACAAAGAAAAAGATCACAAATGAAAGAAATGAAGGAAAGCAAACAGCTGGATATATAGTTCAAAACCATGGTTATAAGGTTTTTTAAGAATTTCCTAGAAAAAGCTGATAAATTTAGCAAGACCCTCGAGGCTATGAGCGAGACCCTCAAGGATGTGAAAAAGGACCAACTAGAAATTAAGCATACACTGACTGAAATAAAAAATATTATACAAAGACCTAACAGCAGACTAGAGAATCACAAGAATCAAGTCAAAGATTTGAAATACAAAGAAGCAAAAACCACTCAACCGGAAAAGCAAAAAGCAAAAAGAATCCAAAAATGTGAATATAGTGTAAGTAGCCTCTGGGACAACCTCAAGCATACCAACATCAGAATTATGGGGGTGCCAGAAGAAGAGAGAGAGCGAGATACTGAAAACCTATTTGAAGAAATAATGACTGAAAACTTTCCACATCTGGTGAAAGAAATAGACTTACAAGTCCAGGAAACACACAGAACCCCAAACAAAAGGAATCCAAAGGGGACCACAGCAAGATACATCATAATTAAAATACCAAGGGCAAAAGACAAAGAGAGAATATTAAAAGCAGTAAGAGAAAAACATTTAATTACCTACAAGGGAGCACCCATACAATGTCAGCTGATTTCTCAACAGAAACGATGCAGGCCAGACGGGAGTGGCAAGAAATATTCAAAGTGATGAATAGCAAGAACCTACAACCAATATTACTCTATCCAGCAAAGCTATCATTCAGAATTGAAGGGCAGATAAAGAGCTTCATAGATAAGAAAAAACTAAAGGAGTTCATCAACACCAAATCTGTATTGTATGAAATGCTGAAAGGTACTCTTTAAGAAGAGGAAGAAGAAGAAAAAGGTAAAGATAAAAATTATGAAGAACAAATACATATCTGTCAACAAGTGAATCTAAAAATCAAATGATTAAAAAATATGATGAACAGAATAAACTTAAATGTAATAGAATCAAGGGCATAGAAAGGGAGTGGACTAAAAATTCTCAGGGGAGCTAAAACTGGTTTGGCTCAGTGGATAGAGCGTCAGTCTGTAGACTGAAAGGTCCCAGGTTTGATTCTGGTCAAGGGCATGTACCTTGGTTGCAGGCACATCTCCAGTATGGGGCATGCAAGAGGTGGCTGGTCAATGTCCCTCTCTCATTGATGTTTCTAACTGTCTATCCCTCTCCCTTCCTCTCTGTAAAAAAAAAATCAATAACATATATTAAAAAAAATAACACAATTCCTTTGAACTTAAACTTCTTTAATTTTGAGAATAATAGATTCTAGGATTTGAGTGCCGAGTTCTTCAACTCTACCATGATAACAGTTTGCATGTTAACAGGGACTGTGCTCCCAGCCAGAGAGAGGGCCCCAACCAAATCTCACCTCTGTTTCTGAGACAAAGGGCTTCAGCCACAAACCACACAAAGTCTAGTGCATGGGATGGAATGAGCAATTTGGATGCCCATTGGGGTTTTTACTTTTTTTTCTAATGAATGACTGTCACTGATCATAAAGGGCAGTGTTAGATTGCCAGAACTATTTTAAAATTAGTAAAATTAGGTTGTCAAGATTTTAAGGTCCTTAATACGTTCCAGGGTCCTGCTTTCATCAGACATGATTTGAACATCTTCATTTGTAAGCTTTATTTCTACTGCACAGCTTTTATTCCTGCCCTGTCTGAGCCCTCACTGTCTTCTGACTGCTCCTATTCTTCCATCAGTACACAGCTGCAGAACTCACTGACAAAGCAAGAATATTAAAAATTTTCACATTGTTTCTTAGATTAAAATCCAAAATCCTCGACAGGACTCAAAAAGGCTGGAATCATCTGGCCCTTGCCTACTCTGGCAGCTGCATTCTTACTGCTTTTGTTCTTCCCATTAGTCTTTCCTTCCCTAGAGCTTTGTTACCAGGTTCACTCCACCGGGAATGCTCATTTTAGACTGCTCTTCCCCTCTGTGTCTTCAGATCCCTGTCTTGAGCCTCCCTTCCCAGAGGCTACCACTCTGAGCCCTCAGACTGAGTCCGTTTTTTTTTTTTTTAAAATTAATCCTCACCTGAGGATTTTTCCATTGATTTTTAGAGAGTGTAGGTAGGGGGAGAGACAGAGAGAGAAACATCGATGTAATAGGATTGGTTGCCTTCCACATGTACAACCTGATCAGGGCCTGCAACCTAGGTAAGTATGTATCCTTGACTAGAATCGAACCCAGGACCCTTCTGTCCACAGGCCAATACTCTATCCACTGAGCCAAACTGGCTAGGGCTGAGTCAGCTCCTCGTGGTATTAATAGCTTTCATTTTTCCTCAGTAGCACCTGTCAAAATTGTAATTGAGCAATTACTTATGAAATTATTTGTTGATTGTCTTCCTCGGTGGAATTAGCTTCTTGCTTCAAAGGAATGTCTCTATCTTGTGCACTGATGTTTCTCCAGAGCCCAGCCAAGTGCCTCATTCATAGCATTTGTTCAATGACATATTTGTTGAAGAAATAAATGAAGAACCAAGGCAACCATAATTTTAATTAAAAATATTCTTTAGTTAATGCTATTGAGTGAGACAAGAGGTAAAATGAAGAGGAGCCCAGTTGATTCCAGCCTATATACCTGTAGGTCTCAAACATTACTTGCATACCATCACGTGGGGAACTCTAAATATGCAGCTTCTCAGGGTCCATTTTCAGAAATACTGTTTTCATACATTTGGAGCAGCAGCCAAGGATGCTCTGCATGTGTAATGAGCTCCGGGTAATTTTGATGCAGGTATTCAAGGACCATTCTGTTGTGAGATGATGGTTTTCACATAAAACCAGTCCAAAGTTATATTAACTACATTCATGGAAACGGTCTGGTTCTGGTGATCAAATGCAATATAACGACCTTGGAAACAGGTTTGCAGCACTAACGAACATTTGAAAATAAGCCTCTTACCACTGAGTAATAATTGAGATGTGTAAGTAATTGGAGAAGTTAATTATAAAATTGGGTTTAAATGCTATATCTCAAAAGTAAATACACCAAAGGGCCTGATGCTGTTCAAATAAATAAGCCAGTTAGTGTTGATATACTAATATATGATAGAATATATAAATCAGTTAGGATGACAAAAGGCTAATTTTTCCAAGTTATTCTTTTAGAGCAAACTCCTCCCTCCCAACATTGTGGGCAGCAGGGATATACTAGGTCAGTGGACAGCAAATTCATTAGTCAACGGAGTGGCAGACTGCAGCTTGTGAGCCGCATATGGCTCACGAACCACAGTTTTGCCAATCACTAGGTGTACTAGTTTATAATGGCAGATTTTGTAATCAAAGAAAACACGATAATTTCAAGAGAAACATCGAAAGTGCTTTATTCAATGTAATGTCCATCACTAGCTACACATTTCCCCATATTTCCGGTAATTTGTGGATACCATCCCAATAGAACTTTTCTTGTTTTGAGGCAAACCATTCAGAGACACAATTTTCCATTTTGTACGTTTTGAAATGCTGTTCAGAAAGTGCATGTGCCATCGATCAGAACAAGTGGTAATTTGAAAGAACAAGGCCTAGAAATTGCGGCTCTCGAGCCACATGCGGCTCTTTGGCTCCTTGAGTGTGGCTCTTCCACAAAATACCACGAGTCTATTTTGAAGAATTAGCGTTAGAAGAAATTTAAGTTTAAAACATTTGGCTCTCAAAAGAAATTTCCACATGATCTCATTTATTTGTGGATAATAAAGAACATTATAAACTGATGAACAAAAAGATAGATACAGAGGCAGTAAAGCATCAAACTGTCAAATTACAGCAGGAAGGTTCAGGGGAGGTGGGATAGATAAGAGATCAACCAAAGGACTTGTATGCATGCATATAAGCATAACCAATGAACACAAGACACTGGGGGTTTAGGATATGTCTGGGAGGGGGCTGTCAAGGGGAAGATAGGTATACATGTAACACATTAATAAAAAAAACACACACAAAAAAATAAAACAGTACCCGTACAAAATAAATAAATAAATAAATAAATAAATAAATTAAATTAAAAAGAAAGAGAAATTTCAATCCTTGTACTGTTGATATTTGGCTCTGTTGACAAATGAGTTTGCCGATCACTGGTCTAGTGAATATAGCAGGTGGGTTAATACTTTCCAAGCAAGATCTTTTAATGTGTCTTTAACTGGTTTTGAAGTGTGTGATGGTGGATCATCATGAAGCGAAATTGATTATTATCAATATTGAGTTCACCTGGTTTTGGGAGCTCATAATACATCTTTATCCCATAATGCTTGTAATGGTTGGTCTTCAAACTTTTAAAAATTTTTAATTTTTTTTAACTAAATCTTTATTATTCATATTATTATATTTGTTTCTCTTTTTTCCCCTCCATAACTCCCCTCCCCCCAGCTCCCCCTCCTTCTACCTTTACCTCCCCCTCAATGACCTCATCCATAGGTGTATGATTTTTGTCCAGTCTCTCCCTGCACCCCTCTCACCCTTTTCCCCCTGAGAATTATCAGTCCACTCCCTTTCTGTGCTCCTGATTCTATTATATTCACCAGTTTATTCTGTTGATCAAATTTTTAATTCACTTAATTTTTAGATTCACTTGTTGATAGATACGTATTTGTTGTTCATAATTTTTTTTTGGCTTTTACCTTTTTCTTCTTCCTCTTCTTATGGGTACCTTGCAGCATTTCATATAATACTGGTTTGGAGTTGATGAACTCCTTTAGCTTTTTGTTGTCTGTGAAGGTCTTTATCTGCCCTTCAATTCTGAATGATAGCTTCGCTGGGTAGAGTATTCTTGGTTGTAAGTTCTTGGTATTCATCACGTTGAGCATTTCTTGCCACTCCCATCTGGCCTGCATAGTTTCTGTTGAGAAATCAGCTGACAATTGTATGGGTGCTCCCTTGTAGGTAATTAACTGTTTTTCTCTTACTGCTTTTAATATTTTCTCTTTGTCTTTTGTTCTTGACATTTTAATTATGATGTGTCTGGTGAGGTCCTCTTTGGATTCCTTTTGTTTGGGGTTCTGTGTACTTCATGGACTTGTAAGTCTATTTCTTTCACGAAATGTGGGAAGTTTTCAGACATTATTTCTTCAAATAGGTTTTCAGTATCTTGCTCTCTCTCTTCTTCTGGCACCCCCAGAAGTGTTCTGATTCTTTATATTTCAAATTTTTGACTTGATTCTTGCCTTCCTCTAGTCTGCTCTTAGATCTCTGAATAATATTTTTTATTTCAGTCAGTGTATGTTTAATTTCTAATTGGTCATTTTTCATCTCTAGTTGGTCTTTTTTCATCTCTAGTTGGTCCTTTTTCATCTCTAGTTGGTCCTTTTTCAACTCCCCTTGGGTCTCACTAAATTTATCCATCTTTTCTAGGATATTCTTGAAAAACCTTATAACCATGGTTTTGAACTCTATATTCAGTCATTTGTTTTCCTCCATTTCTTTTGTTTGTGATCTTTTTCTTTGTCTCCCATTTTCACTATGCTGCAAGAACGTCTGTGTTGGATTCAGCCTTATGATACAAAACTTGCAAAACTGCAAAAGCCTCTGTGTTGAGCTTGAGATGGGTGAGTCTCAGTGCTTAACAGACTACCTTGCCTTCCAGTTGGCCCCGCCCTACATGGCTCCTGGGTCTCACGTGTCTCTGGGTAATCACTGGAGCGGTCCCTGTGTGCGTGCGCAGTGCTTCTAGACCATTGCCTTTCTGGCTCCCCTGTGTTCTTGGACCATATGAGTCTGGGTCCCCAGGGTTTTGCCTGAAACTGGGGTTTAGTGGAGTTAGAAGTGGCACAGTTGGGAGGCTCTGTTTCCCACCAACTCATGAAAGCCAGTGGCACAATCAGCAGTTGGTCTTCTGCCCGCAGTGCTGTGCGCACCACCAGACTTCTGCTCTTTCGCGGCTCCCCTAAATTTCCGTGCACTTCTCCCTTTTCATAGTCCAAACTCCCCCCATATGAGTTTCGGCTGGACCTGGGGTTCAGTGCCATACAATAAGGGGTTCAGTGTCATTGGGAGTCTCCGTCTCCCTCCCACCAGAGAAAGCCAACCAGGTACTCCACCTGCTCTCTCCACGTGCATGTCTCTGTACTTCAGCTTTTTGCATCTCCTCTTGGTCCCTGTGAGCCCTTCTCTTTCCTTCTAGTTGTATAATTTCCACTCAAAAGCACACCAGTTTTCCTGTGCTTCTGGATGATGGCTGTTCTGTCTTTTAGTTGTAGTTTTGAAATTGTTGTGTGAGGCAGCAGTGTAGGTGTTTACGTATACCGCCATCTTGGATTCTCTCTTCAAACTTTTTTGGTTGACCTGGACATCTTTGTCTTTCACAATGAAGTCATCACTGTTAAAGCATTTAAACCCGCTACAGGTGTTTTTGAGATGGAGCATGTTCACCATAAGCTTCCCAAAGTATTCAGGAGCACTTTTCTTCAAAATAAAGTAATGAATTAAAACTTATCACAAATGCTCTTTTTTGGGGCACAAAATTTATCTATATTAATTCTTCAGATAGCAGTTGCTTTCATCATTACTGATAGTGTTAAATGTCACAGGGGATACTGGCAGAATCTGGCATTCACCTAGGAAATATTCCCCCTGGTCAGATAAATTTCCCATTTGGTAGAGACATTAAAAGCTTGGATAGTGGTATTGGAGGGAAATAAGTATATTTCCTTATGCTACAGGTATTGCATGTGGCATATGTGTGGAACTTTTTTCTAGGTGGAAACTATTTTGTAAACTCATTTATTCTGATAACAAAAGGCTTGCTTGAATCAATTTTGCCAACAGGTGGCAGGTAGCTATCCATGGTGCTGCACATGCTGACCATGTAGACCTGACTCTGTAGTTGTTTTGAGGCTCTGCTTGCCCTGACACTTGCCATTTTGCCAAAATTAGCCTAGTGACCACTTCCTGAATCAAATTCTGTCCTGTTTGTCTGACTTACTTCTGACCTGCCCTTGCCTAATCTCTGCCTCACCAGACCTGTGCCTGTTGTAGCTGTGACAATGTCTGTTGTGATAACCATCTTGGAAACATCCTAGAACAATGGTTCTCAAGCCTGGGTCTGCATCAGAGTCATGAATATCATGAATAAGAATCTTTGGAAATGGGTCTATGAATCTAAAACTCCCTGTCTTAGATTGATTTCTTCGTGTTCTTACCATGTTTCCTTTCAGAATTCTGTCTAATTCCTCTTGTTTTTATCTTTCATCCAATGAAAAGTAAAATGTAGATCTCAATTCTTCAGAGGAATGATTGGAAAAGTGTATTAAAGCCCTTACCCAATAGATAACTGTATGGTGGTTCCTCAAAAGATTAAAAATAGAACTAACATGACCCAGTAATCCCATTCCTGGGTATGTATTCAAAAGAATTGAAAGCAGGATTTTGAAAACATATAAGCACTTCTTATGTTCATAGCAGCAGTATTCACAATAATTAAGATATAAAAACAACCTAAATGTCCATTTAAGAATAACATTAATATTATTCAGCCTTAAAAAAATGAAGGAAATTTTGACATGGTACACCATGCATGAACCTTAAGGACATTAGCCTAAGTGAAATAAGCCAGTTACAAAAAGACAAATATCATATGATTCCAATTATATGAGGTATCTACTGCAGCCAAACTTGAGGTAACAGAAACTAAAATGTTGCTTACCAGTGGGGAGGGAAGGGGAAATGGGGAGTTCATTGAATGTGAGTAGAGTTTAAGTTTTGTTAGATAAAAACACTCTGGAGATCTGTTGCACAACAATGTGGTTTATATTTAAAACCTAAAAATGCTTAAGATGGTAAATTTAATGTTATGTTTTTTTTTGATACAATAGAAAATAAAAAAACAAACAAACAAACCATATCCTGAGACATATTATGTTTTGGGGTAATTTAGTGCAAGGTCTAAATGAATAATACATTGATTATTTTTCCACATATATACCAGGTTCTAGTTACCTTAGATATCATAGGAATGCCACACTTAATTTCTCCCTCTTGCCACAGGAATTTTATTTAACACTCCTGCTAATAGCATCTGATTTTT
>PVJN01038070.1:0-20559 GCA_004026805.1 Lasiurus borealis
CACAATCCTGAGGCAGCCCAGCCTAATGGATACGATGCTTCTCTTCCTTCCACCTCATCTCCTCAACACCATTCACCACCTTCTAAGAACTAAACCCTGAAGATTCACCAAAGTGGCACCCTAAAACTGAAGTCAGGATAAGGAGGACTCAGGTATGTGTTTAAAGGCCTTTCTCAAGTAGTAGTCCCACCCTCTGGAAAGGCAGTCTTAGCGGGAAAGTGAAACTTTACTTCCATGCCTAGATTTTAGAAGCAAAGTCAGCTCTTGATTAGATGGGCTAAAGGAAAAGTAGACTGGTAGGGCTAATTCCTAATAATTTGTTTGACATTGGGCTGCATTTTAAAAAAATACGTTTTTGTTGATTTGAGAGAAGAAGAGAGAGGGAGAGTGGGGGAGAGGGAGAGAGAGTGGGGGGGGGGGGAGATAGAGAGACACATCGATTGCCTCCAGTATGCCCCTGGACCAAGAAGTAAACCAGTGACCTCTCAGTGCACAGGACGATGCTCAACCAACTGAGTCACACTAGCTGTATTTTTAAAAAATATATATTTTGTAATTGATTTCAGAGAGGGAGAGAGAGATAGAAACATCAATGATGAGAGAGCATCATTGATCTGCTGCTTCCTGCACACCCCCTATTGGGGATTGAGCCCACAATCTGGGCATGTGCCCTTGACCAGAATCCAACCTGGGACCCATGAGAAGGTGATTGCTCTATCCACTGAGCCAAACCGGGTAAGGCTGAGCTGCATTTTTTTTTAACATATCTTGATTGTGACTGTGGAATAAGATTGCTGCCTTTTTCCCTCCACTATCCAAGAAGCATTTATTATGCTCAGTTTTCTAGACACTAAAATATATGTTAGAAATATCAAATTGAACACTTATTTTCTACAACATTCTTTATATTAATGAAAGGACGGGACAACCTAAATTTATAATAATGACAGAGAATTTCATAAATTATGGTATATCCATACAGTAAAATATTATGCAGCCATTGAAAATGATGTTTAGAGGTAGAAAAGCCTTCTTTAAAAATACCAAAACCAATGAATCAATTAAGAAAAACATAAAGTAAATATAATTTTGACTATCTTGATTTTTTTTAATTCTGTTGACCAAAGTTAAAAGGCAACAAACTAAAAGAAAATAATTTCCAACATATATATTAAACAAATAACTTACTTATATGAACTCCAACAAATCAACCCAAAAGAAAAATGGACAAAAGATATGAATAGTGGCTGGCCAAGAAACATTTGAAAAGATGTTTGTTCCACTCAACTAGTGTCAGGGAACTGCAACTTGAAAAGAGAAACACTTTTTTATTTCCAAAGATTTACAAATATTGAAAAGATTGAAAAATTTTAGTGTTGGGAAAGATGTGGGAAATGGTTATTGTTATAAATTGTTGGAGGAAGTTTTTCAGTATGCCTTTTCAAAATATTATGTTTTAAATATATTTTTATTGATTTCAGAGAGGAAGGGAAAGAGATAGAAACATCAATGATGAGAGAGAATCATTGATAGGGTGCTTCCTGCACGCCCCTCGCCAGGATGGGGCCCACAATCTGAGCATGTGCCCTGACTGGGAATCAAACCATGACCTCCTAGTTCATAAGTCAATTCTCAACCACTGAGCCATGTTGGCTGGGCTTGGTATGCCTTTTTAGAAAGAAATTTAGCAGTGCCTTTATTACTTTCTAATCCTCACCTGAGAATATGTTTTCACTGGTTATAGAGGGGGAGGGGGCATCGATAACGAGGGAGAAACATTGATCAGTTGCCTTCTATATGCACCCAGCTGGGGAATAAATAAGCAATGTAGTTATGTGCCTTGACCAGAAATCGAGCCCACAACCTGTTGGTGTATGGGATGATGCTCCAGCTGACTGAGGCATGCCCCCACCCCTGCCAGGGCCAGCAGTACCTTTTAAAAGTTAAAATGAGTCTACTCTTGATTTAGTGACTTGGCTTCTGGATACCTATTCCTGAGTACTTGCATATGTACACACAGATGTAAGTGGGGAGGTTTCATTACGTTCATTGTTTCTAACAACACAAAATTAGAAATAACTTATAGATTTATTAATAGTAAACATTTAAATAAAACAAGGTACATCCATACTACATCTGCAAATCTTCTGAGTCTTACTGTTAAATGAGAAAAGCAAGTTTTAGGACGTGTATAATACAGAGATTTCAGCCCCATCAGATTGAATGCTCCCTTTCAGAACTAATATTTTATAATGTTTCTTTTACTTCATTAGGATAGTATTTTCAGGCAACTGCATGTGATTCCACACCATTTCAGCCAAAATCAATATAAAACTATAAATATGCTATAAGAAGGAATAATAGGCCTTAGCCAGTGGGCTCAGATGGTTAAGCTCTGTCCCATGCATCAAGAAAGGTCGATGGTCAGAGACAAATGGTAGGAGAGAAGGGGGTTAGAGAGCAACCGAAGGACTGCATATGTATGCATGCATATTAGCATATCCAATGGACACAGGCACTGTGGCAATGGTATGGGAATGGCTGGGGGGAGGGGTGTCAATTAGGGAAAAAGAAGACATGTAAAACTTTAGACAATAATAAAAAATGAAAATAAATAAATAAAAACAAATTAGGAAGAAAAAAAGAAAGGTCATTGGTTTGATTTCCAGTCAGGGCACATGCCCAAGTTTTGGGTTCGATTCCTGCTTGGGTGAAAAGGAGAGGCGATCGATTAATGTTTCTCTCTCACATTGATTTTTTTCTTTTCCCATCTCCCTTCCTCTCTCTCTAAAACCAATTAAAAAAAAGAAATATAGAAAAAGGTTGTAGTAAAATTGTAAGTATTTTAATATATAAATTCTCAGATTCCATGATACTAGAAGACTAACGAAATAATCAATTGGTAAGAGTGTGGCCTATGGGCTGGGAAACTGCATAGCTGGGGAAAAAGAAGGAGAGATTTTTCACTATAAATTGTTTTAAGTGCATGTGTATTATATATTTCTATATTGAGAAATGAGGTATTTATTTTAAGTATTTTTATATATACTTTTATTGATTTCAGTGAGGAAGGGAGAGGGAGAGAGAGAATCATTGATTGGCTGCCTCCTGCACACCCTCTACTGGGCATGGAGCCTACAACCCAGGCATGTGCCCTTGACCGGAATCAAACCTGAGATCCTTCAGTCAGCAGACCAATGCTCTGTCCACTGACTCAAACCGACTAGGGTGGAACGAGTAATTTTAAAACTAAATTAAGCTGGAACCAGTTTGGCTCAGTGGATAGAGCGTCGTCCTGCGAACTGAAAGGTCCCGGGTTGGATTCCGGTCAGGAGCATGTACCTTGGTTGTGGGTACATCCCCAGTAGAGGGTGTGCAGGAGGCAGCTGATGGATGTTTCTCTCTCATTGATGTTTCTAATTCTACCCTCTCTCTTCCTCTCTGTAAAAAATCAAAATATATTTAAAATAAGATAAAAAAATAAAACTAAATTAATAGCATGGTAGGCTCTACCTTGCTTATAAATGATGCAGTGGCTCCTCACAGTCTTTAGGATGAAGTCCATACTCCTGGTTTTCACATATATGTGGATCATATTATGCTCCTTTGTATTCAAGACCCTACACAGATTGGCCCCTCCAGTGACCCCTCCAGCTGAGAGATCCAGCTGAGCAGAACTAAATGCAGAAGTGCATGGCCTCTACCTCTGCCTTCCTCCCTGCTGCATTCTACTCGTTTTTCAAAACAGCCCAGAAGTTCTAAGAAACTTTTCTAAGCTCCCCTTCTTTGCCCTTCTGCCAAGCTTGTATTGTACCCTCAGCATGTTTCTGGCAAAATATTGTGCCAATCTGCCATGGCCAGGTGGCTCAGTTGGTTGGAGCATTGACCCATACACCAACAGGTTGCGGATTCGACTCCAGGTCAGTGTCCATACCTAGGTTACAGGTTTGATCCTCGGTTGGGATGCATATGGGAGGCACTGATGGATGTTTCTCTCTCACATCTATATTTCTCTCTCTCTCTCTCTCAAACCAATAAAAACATAACCTTGGGTGAGGATTAAAAAAACAACTGTGCCAATCCTACTGGGATTGTTTGCATGTTCATCTCCCCCACAACCTGTGAGCTCCTTGAGAACAGAGGCTGTGTCCCATCATTACAGGGGCCATGCGGAAGACAAAGGGCACAGTGGTATCTTGGTAATATTTTTTGAGTGAGTCAAGACATAAATCGTGATTCTTGACTTATTATACACATCTACAACACATAACACTAAGTTCTGGCAACCAGCTGAAGATTATAGTTTTCAGAATCAGTTTTGATAGGATTAGAAGTTAAAATTTCAAAATTTAGAGAAAGCTGTCTTCTCTCTGGCTGGTTGAGTTGAACAGTCCTGAAGGCATGGTTATATTTCACCTCTTCCTACCTCACAGGCTTAGTTTATATGGTTCACACTGGCAAAGCCACCTCTGGCAAGGTGGTCCCAGAGCATTCACTCACCTGGGGTTTAAAGGGCTTTGAGTGAGCAAATGTTCAGTATTGTAGGTGGGTGCCAAGCAGTGTGCTAAGGCACTTCATAAGCACTCCTCACTTAATGCAGTGGAGTGGGCACTGTTAATAGCTTCATTTTACAGCTAAGCATACTGAAGCTTGCAGACCTTAGGAAGCCAAAAAATTTGCAACTTGGAGTAGTAGAGGCAGAACTTGAACCCAGGCTGGCTCTGGAATCTGTAACTCTAGCCTTTGATTGGGAAACCTGATCTCTAGCATTTTCTTTTTATCCCACAGGTGCCAAGCGGTAGGAGGAGTCCTGTGTGTGTAGTGGCCTGATCTTCACCACACATCTGGGAGGTGCTGGTGAGCTCTGAGTCCCTTTCCCTGCTGCAGGCTTGATCCCTGGTGGTCAGAGGGCCTTGCAAATGGATGGTGTCGAAGGTGGTGTAGTAGGTTAAAGGAGGGCTCAGATTTCTCACGAGATCAGAAGATTGGTTCCAGATCTGCTGCTATGTAAATGAAGTGTGGGGTTGCTGGAAGCCTGAGACTAGCTTTTTCTTGAGCCAGTTCAGCTGACATCTTTGAGTTTTTCATGTCCTCTTGGCCCCATCCTTTCATCACAGTCCCAGACCTGAATGCTTCACCACATTCATTGCCCAAGTAAAGGGTACTTACTTATAACTACAATAGTAAAGACTTTGAGAGGGACAGTAATTATGTCAATTGGCTGGCCATTTATTAACTGTGTTAGTGCTAAGCACCCAGCCAGGCGCTTTATATAAAATTTAGCAAGGAGAGTGCTTAGTTCCCAGTCATATAGATGAAGACACTGAGGCTGACAGGGAAGCAAATGCCTAAGGCACACAGCTGGTTAGTAGGTGACAGGGCAGGATCTGAACACAGGTTTCCCTTTTCATTCGCACGCTCATTTATTGAGTGCCTTTTATGTGCTGTTTCTGTGTGCTTGGAAGGATCAGTGAACCAAATAGATAAAAATTCCTGCTCTTAATGGAGTTTACATTCTAGTAATACTAAGATGCAGTCAGTGCATATTATGTTATGTGATATAATTAGGCGTATTATATTCAAAGATAGAGATGTTGATAAAAGCTATGAAAAAGAACAAAGTAAGAGATTAGGAGTGTTTTGGGCTTGGCAGAGGGAGCAGTTTGCAATAGAGATTTGTTGAGAAGATAATAGTTGAGCAAAGATTTGAAGGAAACAGGAGGTGAGGGAGCTAGCCATGCAGACCTGGGGAAGTTTTAGGCAGAGGGACCAACTAGTGTGAAGGCAGTTTAATCCCAAAATGACTTCCCTTACATCCAGTGCCTCAAAACAAATGGATGTGAGAAGACTCCTCACGGAAGGAAAAGCTTGAAAATAGATTGTAGGCCAGCCAGAGTGAGAGAGGTCTGAACCAGTCCACGTAAAACAGCGTGGGGATGGAGACTGATTTCTGGGTCCTCAGTAGAAAACAGGCCTCCTTCTTGCCTACGTCCTGAAGATAAAAGAAGTGAAAGTAACCGAAGAGGCAAGGTCATCCTGGTTTCTCACCCTCCATTAAACTCCGTTTGCTGTTGCACACTCTGCTACGCCTTGGTCTCTGTTTCTGAGGGCACCTGTGATACGCATGGCCTAGGGCCGGCCCCCTGGGACCTCCCAGTAGTTGGCTTGGATGTGCCCACGCTCTGTGTTTTCTGTCTGGGCTCTGCGCTTGTCCTGCTTTATCAGTTCATCATCTGATTCCAGAAAGGTGGACCTTCTCATGCTCCCTCAGTGCTAAAACGCCCCTTGATGGAGCACTTGCTTAAGTTGGGGAAGCCTGTTCCCCAACTTTCCATGGAGGGGAGAGCCAGAATAAATCAATGTGAGAGCTTGTATGCCGACCAGTTGTTTGTTGTGCCACCCAACATTGTGCTCTGCGCTTCCTACAGACCAGTTCCGGTCAAGTATTTACTGAGGCTGCTCTGTGCCAACCCTGTGTTCTGAGAAAACTGACACCTGGTCTCAAGCAGTACACAGACTGCCTCAGAGATAGATAATTTCTTTATGTTTTGCAAGTGTCCACCCTATCCTGTCCCCCTCCCCAGAAATATATTTAAAATAGATACAAATCAAAGGGTTTCATGATACAGTAGAACAAAAACAATGCTCAGTTTACTGCTAAAATGGAAAAAACCTAGATTTTACTCCGGTATATATGAAATGTTATTATTTTACATTGCATATTTCTGAGTCTGTTCTCTTTGCATTTTTCTTTAATTTATAGATTTGTGCAATATCTGGTACTAAGGGGTCATCTGGATTAGGATCACAAAGTAGAAAACATGGACAATAAAACTTGTGATACAGTGAGAGCTGGTGACCATGTGACCTCAGGATATCAAGACAGATGCTTCCATTACTGTTTATGTTTGGATGATAAATTTTTGTTGTTAACCAATCGTTGGTGGTTTAAAAGGATAGTCTATTGAAAAATTTACAGAGAGAAAGAAGATTCTGCCTTGATATGCGCTATCAGGAGGCCCCATAACGGTTGCTTGCCAATGGGACAAGTTGTTTCCCACAGGTCCGGGGGAGCAGTGAGCAGGTGGGTCACGCTGTAGATCACTTAATTCTTTCTGAATCCACTTCAGCGCCATGGGTCAGGGCGGATAGCGGGGACACTGGCTGGCGGGGACGGCTTTCGGACTGGGGGGAGGAAGATGAGTGGGTCATTTCGGGCATGGCTCGCTGGCTCGCTCCAGAGGCCTGTGCCAGTTCCATGTGCTCCCGAGTAGGTGTGCAGGCAGGGACGCGGGAGACTCTTGTTTTTGCTTTTTCGATAATAGAATTTTTGAAAATAAATTTAAAATAAGTTCTGGAGCCTGGCGAGCATCAACCTGAGAATCAGGAGGTCACTGATATTCTGATCATGGCCCGTGCCCGGGTTTTGGGCTGATCCCCAGTGGGGAGCGTTGGGAGGCCGATTGATGGTTCTCTCTCATCATTGATGTTTCTATTTCTCTTTCCCTCTCTAAAAATATAAAATATATAATAATAAAATAATTTCTGGAAAAGAAAAGAAAAAAAACACACTCAAAGCATTCTGTTCTCCTTAATATGGCCTGCCTGCCCTCAAGAGAAACTAACCAGAGTCTAACTGACCCGGGGAAGGGAGACACCCAACTCAGCCTATTGCAGCGTTTCATGTGGGGGAAGGGAAATACCCAAGTCCAGAGCTCTTTAGCCTTTCTGCCTCAGCTAACAGGTGTGTGGTGGGGAGATGGGTACCCAACAATTGGAAATCACCAGTGAAGGGCAAAGCCCTGGAGCGCAGGCTCACTAAAAGTCTGACACCTAGCCATTGGACTGTGGAATGCTTCCCTTCCCCAACCCCTTATTGCACATCAGCCAGGCCCCTGCATAGTAATGGGATTACAAAGGAAAGAACTGCACACCTCAGACCTTATTTGAAGTGTCTAGGGCAGTGGTGCTCAACCTTCTTAATGCCGTGACCCTTTAATACAATTCCTCATGTGTGGTGACTCCCAACCGTAAAATTATTTTAACATCCTATTGATATATAGTTCACATATCACACAGTCCACTCACTTTAATGTATATAATACAGTGATGTTTAGTATAGTCACATAACATGCAGCCATCACTCCAGTCAATTTAGGAACATTTTCATCACCTTAGAAAGAAACCTTGTCTTTTAGCTGCCATCCCTTCTACCCCCATCTTTTCCACCCAGCCTAAACATCTACTAATCTCTGTAGATCTTCCTATCCAGGACTTTCATATGAATGGAATCATATAATATGTGGTCTTTGTGTCTAGTTTCTTTCCCTTAGCATGTTTTCAAGGTTCTTCCATGTAGCTTGTCACACCATTTTGTGGCTGAATAATATTCCATTGTGTGGTTAATCATATTTTGCTTCTTCATCAGTTAGTGGACATTTGGATTGTTTCCACTTTTTGGCTGATATAAATAGTGCTGCTATGAACTGTGGATTAATATTTGTTTACAAGGTTTGGTGTAGATACGGTTTCATTTCTTTGGGGTATATACCTAGATGTGAAATTGCTGTGTCAAAACTGTTTAATCACTTGAAGAATTGCCAGACCATCTTGCACAGTAGCTGTACCACTTTTACATTCCTACTAGAAGTGGATGAGGTTCCAATCCATATCCTTGCCAACGCTGTTACTTCACATTTTTATTGTAGCCACCTGTTGGATGTTAAGTGGTATCTTATTGTTTTATTTGCATTTCCCTAATGGTTAGTGATGTTGAGCATGGGCTTTTCATATCTTCCTTGGAAACATGTCTATTCAGATTATTTGCCCATTTTTTATTGGGCTATTTGTTTTTATTATTGAGTGTTAAAAAACTTCTTTATAGCCTTCACAAGCTTGGCTCGTAGACTGAAGGGGCCGCAGGTTTGATTCTGGTCAAGGGCAAGTACCTTCAGTTGCAGGCTCGATCCCTGGTCCCTATCAGGGCATGTGTGGAAGGCCGCCAATAAATGTGTCTCTCTCACATCAATGTTTGTCCCTTTCTCTCTCCCGTCTACTCTCTAAAAACCAATGCAAAGAATATCCTCAGGTGAAGATTAACAAAAAATAGTTATTTATATATTTTAAATAGAAGTATCTTATCAGAATATGAATTGCAGGTATTTTCTCCCATTATGGATTGTCTTTACTCTTTTTAATATAGACAAATTGTAGCTATAAATATTCTCTGATTACTACTTTCATTCCTAAGTTTTGGTATGTTGTATTTCGGTATTTTTGATAGTTTGTGTATTTATTTGCATTGATCTCAAAGTATTTTCTCTTGTGACAAGTCGCTTCTGTTTTGCTGTTTTCAAAATTCTCCCTTTGTCTTTGTCTTATTCGAGTTTGAATATGATGTGTCTAGACTAATATTCGACATCAAATATGGAGTTTTGAGCCATTGTTTTCAAATACTCTTTCTGCATTCTTTATATATATGTTGGTATGTTGTATGGTGTCCCATGTGTCTCTATTTGTGTTGATTGATTGACCCTAGAGACAGGAAGATGGGGGAGAGAGAGATTTATTGTTCCACTTACTTATGCATTCACCAGTCAGTTCTTGTATGTGCCCTTACCAGGGATCAAATCCATAACTTTGGCATATCAGAACTATGCTGTAACCAACTGGGCTACCCAACCAGAGCTGCTTATTTTTCTTCACTTTTTGTTTCTCAGTTAGGTTAATTTCAGTGGACCCATCTTCAAGTTTGCTGACTAGTACTGCTTGGTCATGTTTGCTGATCCAATGAGCTTCTCTAGTGAAATGTTCATCTCAGTTATAGTACTTTTCAGGTCTAAAATTTCTATGTGGTCTTTTCTGTAATTTCTCTCATATACTCTATTTGGTGAGACATCACTGTTATTCTTTCCTTTACTTCTTTAGACATGGTTTCCTTTAGTTCTTTGCACATCATAAAAACTGATTTAAAATGTGATACTAGAGGAAGTGAAAACTCTACAAAGCTTGCTGTTCTTACCAAGATTCTACTATTTTTCTTGACCAAATGCTGAGTTACTGCAAGCCTTTGGTTAATTTCCAGAATTCTCTGAAAGTTGATTCTAGTAACATATGGCCAGTTGTTCATTGCTTTTATGGAGGAACAAACCATAGATAGATACTTTTGAGACTAGTAGCAAAAAATGAAGTTTGTTTATTAGATTATTAATATTTTAATTTCATTGGGTAGGAAAATTGTTTACGATCATACATATTTTAAATACCCTGTCTGTTAGAGCTACATAGTTCAGAGTTTCCTTTGATTTGCTTTCAAATACTCCCAGCTCACAGGCAAAAAGGTATGTGTGGGAAGAGAGATGAGAAAGAATGCCACACACTGCCTGTTGCTGGAGCTGTGTGATGGGTACACAGAGATTTGCTGTAGCACTTTATTTTTGTGCTTGAAAATTTCTATACTAAAAAGTTTGAAAAGAGAAATGTACTCAGGCTCAAACAAGGTTTCCTTAAAGTGAGAAAAATATAATCGAGTCCCTCACTGGCCTCAGGTAGAAGAGTGTTAAACAATCCCTGGAAGATTGGCAGGGTGTGTGCTGAGAGAATTAAGGCTAAAGAGATAGAATCAATCAGATACCCCCAGGACAAAAGAACAAGTAATATAGCAAGTAAAGAAATGTCACCTTCTCTGGATCTAAAAGGCAAAGGAATTGACTGGTTAAGTCCAGGCTGACCCCTGATCCCAACTCCCAATTCCATGGTCTCAACCACTACATTCCACCACATCCCAGGCTGGTGGGAAAGACTTCTTTCTTGGAACTGGAAAAAGAAGCATTTCCACTCGAGATCATTCTGTGACAAAGATCCGGAGCAGGAGGTGTGCATAGGATGACAGGCCTCCAGGGGCAGAGGCCTGGGATGAGGTAGGGTTCTTTGCTCCTGATTGAGCCACAGCCTCGAGACAACTGGGAAAGGGAGCTTTCTCTGATGACCTGCACTCAATCAGCAAAGCTCCAGGAAGTTCAAATGACAGGGTAACATGTGCACTTTGCACTCACTGTACATACCAGACCCTCACGCCCTGAGGGAGAGAATGTGGAAGATCCACCCAGAAGAATTCCCAGAGGCCAGGGCAGTGCAACGCCAGGGCCACTGGGTGCTCCTACCGAGCTTGTTCTGCTGCCAGCTTTCCAAATGGGACAAGAGCCAACAGGAAGACAGGTGCCCTGCCTCACCCAAAGGAAGAGGCTTAGGAAACAGGAACCAAAGGAAGACAATGAAGAGTGTGCCATTCCTTTACTTAAATCCCTGAGGAACAGAAAACAGGTTTTAAAACACAAAGATCTTTGGACACAGGTAGGGGATTTGAATCTCCTCTGCGGCCAGGTTAGGGGAGGAGGAACTATGGGAGGGGGCAAGGGCACTGCCGGGCAGAACAAGCTGTAGGGGCCTGTGGAGAAAGGCGGATCCGAAACCCCTCCCTCCCACCCAGGCCCTGAGAGCCACTGAATGAAGCCCTGTTGGAAAAGGGAAGGTGCCGAAAGATGCCTAGGACAATGTGAAGCTCTTTAACAGATCAGGCCTTTTAGGGTGCAGCAGAGGGGCTGGTGAGTGGGGGTCACGGCCAGTAGAGCCTGACCATCTGAATGGAGTGGGAAGGGAAGACAAAGAGGGCCTGGGACCACTGCTGCTCTGCCTCACTGCTTTGTCCCCCCACCACCGCTGTGCTGGGCAGAGCAGGGATGGCTCCCCGGTGTGAGGCAAGTCTGGACTGAAGAGTGTGCACGGAGTGGCCAGATGATGATGATCTCTGAAGGCATAATAATCTGGCCACTCAGTGTATATCCTATGTAATAAAAGGCTAATATGCAAATTATCCCCTCAACCAGGAGTTCGCAGGCAATCCAGCCAACTGCCCATGTCCCCTCGCCCTGACCAGGCTGGCCGGACCCCACCCATGCACAAATTATGCACCAGGCCCCGTGTGTGTGTGTGTGTGTGTGTGTGTGTGTGTGTGTGTGTGTGTATGTATACACATACACACACACACACACACACACTGAGTGGCCAGATTATGATGCGTTCAGAGATCATCATCATCTGGCCACTCAGTGTAATCTGCAGGTCATTTTGGAAAATGAGGGACCAGAAGATGCCCACATCTGCCATGTGAGGTCAGATTTGAAACCAGCACCCTGTGCAGTGCCACTCAGAGTCCCTAATTGAAGGTGCCCATGGCCTCAGGTCCATGTTACAACTATTTAACTAAAGAACAGCTTTATTGGTGACCTGAGAGAGCCAAGGTCACTCCCGTGGAGTATTAGCCTGCAAGGCGTCCTATGGGCAGGAAAGCCAATTGTGATTCGTTCCTGACGAGGTCACATCTCCACTCCTAATTATAAGAAAAATTCCAAATCTTGATTTCAGAGTCAACAAGAGGTCAGAGGCTGGGGTCCTGATGGGTATCAGTGCCCCTGCCTATGGCAGCTTAGGCTGCCGAGTTGTTCAGCAACATCTGTGGGCTGTGCAGACAAGGTTAGAGGCCAGGAGGCCACAGGATCGTGCCCACGACACGTTTCCAGGAGGGTTCGCACTCGGGAAGCACGTGGAACCTGGACCTTTGATTGCACTTTGGGTCCGATGGGGTCGGTAGCCAAGCGGGCCTGGGCAGCAGAGAACCTCGCCTACTGGCCCTCAGCATGCCGAGGCGCCACGGCATGGGGCTGCTACACCCTGTCGCATGTCTTAGCTCCTCACTGCGGACGTGTTCACAGCCTCCTGATAGGGTACAGGTACCACATCACCACCCCTGAAGGGTTGATGATCACCGTGAAGATGGTTTCCGTCCGGAGGCCGCTGATGACGCCACCCGTGTAGACATCCTGGGCCTGCAGCAGGGAGGGACATAACCAGTGCCACCATCAGAATAGCCAGGCAGGGGACATAGAAGCCTGGCCTCTGGCTGTCTGTGCTGGGCCTCCAGCTGCTCTGCAGAAATGAGGGCCGTGACTCTGTCCCTCTCCACTGGCACAGCCAGCTGATGCCCAGACGTAGGCAGCGGCGAAAGCTTCACCCACAGAGAACCTGAGCACCGTGCCAGGAAGGGCTGGCCAGTGAGGGGCGGAGCATGCCTCAGTGGGTAACGGGACTATTCATACACAGTAGTCCTGTTTGCTTAGCCTGAAGATACCAGAGCAGAGAGCAGCACCAGCCTCGGCCCTTCGTGCCTGCTGCTGCTCCTTGAGCACCTGCCACAGGACCCAAGGCCCACGGCTCGGGGGAGGCCTGAGTGAGGCCCACCCCCAGCAGCACCCTCCCAGGACAACGCAGGGCGCTCACCTCATACAAGATGGAGCTGGTGAAGTTGAGCTGGGCGAGGGAGCAGTGGAAGTGATAAGGCATATCCGCTCTGCGGCTGAAGAAGACCAAGGCGTAGGCATTATTGTCCAGGGGCCGCAGGAACACTTCAATGAGGGACTTCTCCTGGGACAGAAGATGGCTGCTGTTGGGGTTCCTGCTCAGGCAGGCCCTGGAGTCCCCTTCCCGGCCCTCCCTTGAGTCCCCCTCCCCAGCCCACAGTTTCATTCCACACAAAAGCTTGGTGGTGGTGGTGGTGGTGGTGTGATACCACAGCGCTAGAGTACCCCAACTTATCTAACATACTTTCCTTCCTTTCCTGACTTGGCAGATGCTCCCCAACACTTCCTGTGTCTAGACCCCATGCCAGGACACAGGCAATGCCACATGAGGTCCTGCCTCAGCGCATAGGATGATGGGAGGCACAGACGTGGACAGCTGCTGCCCTGGAGTGGCTAGTGGGATGAGGCACTCTGCCCTGAGCGGCCAGGAGCGTGAACCCATCCTCCAGAAGGTCCCCGGCCTGGCAGGGATCAGTTACCTCCTCTGGGCCTCGCCACCTCAACAGGTGCACCTACAGGTGTGTAGGGTTATTCTTACTAGACAGGGAAGGAGTGTGCAAAGAGCACACACTTGGGCAACACTTTTGGAATCAGGTCCTGTTGTGCCATTTACTAATTGTGGGGCCTTGAGCTAAGTTACTCAGACTCTTCAAATCCCATTTCCCTCTTTTGTAAAACAGGGAATGAGTATTGCCCTTGTGAGGAAATGTATCTAGAATGCCCAGCACACAGTAGGTGATCAATAAATAGTAGACACCGGGACGAGTAATAGTTGTATTCCTTGGCTCATACAACTCCTAAACACTGAAGGGAAGCCCCGTTCTCAACCAGAGATCACAGTTCTCTGCCAGACACTTATTCTTCCAACCTGCGCGGCTGCCCTGTCCCCTGTGCACGGCATGGTGACGTCTCCCTCCCCCAAGTCCCATGAGCTGCCCTGCTCTGGCCCTGCCTCACCAGGCAAGTGGGGGACAGTTGGAATAGCCCCCAGTAGAGTCTTCAACTGAATGCGCCCAGCCTTGCAGGCTTGTTCTCGAGGAAGCCTAGTCCCTCAGTCTCCCTTTCCTCCCCCCACACCCCAATACCTTGAGAATCCTGCGTCCCTGGATGCCTAAGGGATCCTGGTTGATTTTGATCATGAGCGGATTCTGCAGAATGTCCATGTTCTGGGCGGAGATGGTACGCAGGTCCGTGGATATGAACAGGGGGGCCGCCAGCACTGTCCACAGGGCCATCTGGGCCCGAGCTTGCTCGAAACTGAGGCCAAAGTTCCCCACGAGCAGCTAGGGGCAGAGGAGAGAAGTGGTCAGCTCTGCCCTCTTCAGTGAGGAGGGTACAGGCACCCACCCCCACCAACCCTGCACTGGTAGCTGAAGCAAGAGAAGATGGAGGTGGGAGGCACGGCCCCATGGGGAGCAAACATCGTTCCCTAGCGGTGTGGCCTCGGGACGAGTTGAGTCACTTGCCATGTGAGTCTCAGCTGCTTATTTCTCAAAAAAGAGATGCTGGTCACGTCACGGGTTCAGATGATCCAATGGGATCTGTTGCCAAAAGCATTTGTAAACTGAAACACGCGCTCAGGGTGGCAGTGGTAGGAAACAGAACCAGAGCCGGACAGATCCCTGCTCTTGCCAGTAGCCACCATCTGCCCTCACCACCTGACCCAGGGCAACCAATCTAGACTGCTCACACAACATTGTTACATACTTAGTGATACCAACTTACCTAAGCACTGTGCATGTGCCTAGCTGTGCCAAGCATTTTAAAGGGTCATCCATTTCACCCTCAAAACAGCTCTAAATATAAGGTGGCCACTGCTAATATTTTCATTTTCCAGTAGACAAAACTGAGGCACAAGGAGGCCACCAATCAATGTTTCATTCTCACATTGATGTTTCTCTCCCTCTCAAAATCAATAAAAAATATTTTAAAAGACAAAAATTACTAAAATTACACACATACACAGAGGCACAGAGAAAATTAAGTCACTTGCCTAAGGTACATGGCAGAGCTGGAGCTAGAACTCAGGCAAGCCAATTTCTGTTTCTCCAGATGCCCCACTAACCGGTCAGTATTTGTATTATTTTAATCATCACTGGTATGAAATGCTTGATTAAATGAAGAGACAGCTATAAAACTCTTAAGACAAATTGTAAAAACATTGAAGCCACCAGGCCTATGAGTGAGGTGGGTATGAGGGGCCGGTTCTAACGGTGGAGGCTCTGCAGGAGGGTGACAGGGTACAGGGCATTGAAGGGTCAGAGGCAGTCTGAGTGAGGACAGGCTAGGGAGGGAATGGACAGAAGGTGTGAAATACTCATATTTTTCACTCTGTAGAGGAATAATGTCTTACTTAGAGTCACTGCAGACCAAGTTCTCACGTTTCGAGCATCAGAATTGCCTGGAAGATTGTCAACAATGGGCATTCCCAGGCCCTCTCCCAACATTCTGATCCAAAAGGTGGGGGTGGGGTGGGGCCCTGGGAACAGAATTGTAAAATTAGCTCCAAGGCAAGACTAGTGCAGCTGGTTCAGAGACACTGATCTAGAACCCGGCAGTGAGCGGCCAGAGAGAGGGAGCAAGTCCATCATGGGGATGGGTCCTGGGCATCCCCTCCATGTTGGTACCATGTCTGGGTCGTTCCAGTGTCCAGGGCCTGCCACTGGCTGCAGAATGTCCTGATGCTCCACAAACCAGTCCAGGATGGAGAGCACGCTGCTCCAGGAGTCCTGGATGTCGTCATAGTTGCGCCAGAGGTTGCAGGTCTCTGCCAGCTGACTGTAGTTCACCTGGTGTCAGGGAGGCAGAGACCAGCACAGGAGTCACCCTCTGCGGCCCGGAGGCAGCCCAGGGGCTGGGAGGCTCAGCAGGAGACAAGAGGGTGGGGAAGGCAGAGAACCAGCCCTCGCTTGTTCAGGAATGAGAATGAATGACCCTGCTCTGGGGCTGCCCCGGCCTCCGCTCCATGGATGCTGGTGTCAGAAGTCTGTCCTGCCCTTCCATGCCAGCTGGGATCAAGCCAGGGTACGGGCTCAAGGTGGTATACCACCAACATCCCTGCTGCATTCCCACCCTGTGTTCTGGCAATGAGTCTTGGCTTCTGCCAGCGTTCTCCCTTGGGTCTGAAGGTCTGACCGATCCCTTTCTGGTGTCTTAAGTACTGAGGGCTCCTGCTGAGGTGCCCACAGACCCTTCTGAGACTGGGGCCCCACCGGCCTATGCTCACCAGCCTTCCAGATCTCCTAGCCCACTCAGTAAACCAGGTTCTGCGCACTTGCTGGGTGCGGTGTGCCTGCACATCACGTGGTTCCCATGCCTTCAGCCCACCTAACAGGTGCCTCTTCTCTAAGACCCGGGGAAGCTGAGGTGCCCTCTGGGTTACTTAGGACCTCCTCTCTAGACCTACAAATGGGCAACTATGGTGACAGCATCCCTGACTGCACAAGAGGGGAGGAGGCAGGTGTGGGGAACACTGCCAGGTGGGCGCACAGAATGGCTTACCTTGGGGGGGAGGCCCCCTTCGTAGGCTGGCCAGCTGCAGGAGAAGGCAATGGGCCGGCCTGTGGCATTCAGGGCAGCAGCCATCAGGGGGTACCCTGGAGAAGTCCAACCCCCACATTTAGGACCAAGGAGGTGCAGGAAACAACCTAGGACCTCAACCCAAACATTCTCCCACCAAAGGTGAAACTGAGGCTCAACAAGGTGCTTCCCCCTGTGCCCAATGCTGCAAACACTTCCTGGTGGGCCACGGTGCCCAGCCATCTTTGGGGAGCTGGGTGCCCCTGGGTGAGGGGAACTGGGAAACACTACTTCCTAGGAGCCACACAGACAGACAGGCTCAGCCAAGTGGACACGGGGGGCCCTTCCACGACCACCCCTCCCTGTCTACCGATGGCCCCCAGCCAGCCGTGCGCCTCACCCTTGGCCCGTTCCTCCGGGGTCGAGAAGCAGCCATCCAGCTTCAGCATGTCCACCTTCCACTCGGCGAAGGTTTGCGCATCCTGGACCACCTTGTCTAGCGTGGTGCCCGGGAAACCCATGCAGGTGAAATTGCCCAGGTCCTCATAGATGCCCAGCTGGAGGCCCAGGGAGTGAGCCTGCGGGGGAGCCAAGGGCACAGTGGGCTCAGGCAGGACCCTCAGGGTGCCACCTCCCAGACGCAACTGGCCCAGCCCCATTCAAACCTTTCAGTGACAGGAGAGGGCTCCGCTGGCTGGCTGGCCTTGGCCACTGTGGTCTTCCCTCCCTCCAACACACACTCTGGCACCTAGGCCTTCGCTTCTGCCATCCCCTCTGCCTTAAATATCATCTCCCTGGTATCAGCTCAAGAATTACCTTCTCTTTGGAGAGCCTTCCTGAAATCCCAGGCGGATCAGATACCCTTCCTGGTTCCCCCCGCCACCGTGGGCCAAAACTAGCGATTTGTTTGTTTCCCCATCAGACCGAGTCCTCAGGGACCGTGGAAATAGGGTGAGGTGGAAAGAGTGATCTGGCTCCAGGCCAAGGGGCAGGCTGGGGTGGCTCACATAGTCAGCCAGGAAGGCAATGCCGTTGGGGAAGCGCTTGGGGCTGGGCACCAGGCGGCCTTTGGCATCGCGCCCGCCAATCCAGCAGTCGTCGATGTTAAGGTATGTGTAGCCCAGGTCCCGCCATCCATCCTGTGCCATCCGGTCAGCCGTCTCCATGAAGAGTCGCTCACTGGCAAGAGGAGCAGGGGATGGAGCAGCTTAGCGGCCTAGCATGTTCCTCACCCAAGGCACCTTCCTCAGAGCACCTTCCTCCAAACTACAAGAACCTGGGCCTTGCCGAGACCCGTTTGGCTCAGTGGATAGAGCGTCGGCCTACGGACTGAAGGGTCCCAGGTTTGATTCCGGTCAGGGGCATGTACCTTGCTTGCAGGCACGTCTTCAGTGTGGGGCGTGCGGGAGGCGGCTGATCGATGTCTCTCTCATCGATGTTTCTGACTTTCTATCTCTCTCCCTTCCTGTCTGTAAAAAATCAATAAAATATATTAAAAAAAAAAAAAAAAAGAACCTAGGCCTTGGGGGCAGCTGCAGACTAAGCCAGGTGACAGCTGTAAATGACCCCAGGCACAGGGTCCGGAGCCCTAAGCAGGGTGAAGTTGAAAGGGATGGTCCAGCCCCCAGGCCAAGGGGCGGGACTGAGCCAGGGAAGCACTGTGAGGTCTGGCCCAGCCTTCTGTTATCTCCTTTCCATTATCTCAGGGGCCGGGTCCCCGACAAGGTACCTGCCCCACAGACTGGTCCCTCAGAGGCCCCAACCATGTCACGAGGTTGTCAGATGCCCCAAAAGTCACCTCTGGCTGCAGCCTTTCTGGGATGGGAGGTGGGGGTGGGAGGGCGGATTTGACCCTGTTCTCTTTTCTTGCTGACTGTCCTCCCTGCCCCCGCCCTGCAGGGCACAGCTTGCTCGCTCACCTGATGCAGTTCTGCGGGTCCTCCTCGCAGTCGATGTTGCAGCGGAAGCGTTCCCAGGCCAGCCAGCCCATGGGCGGCCTCCGCAGGAGCCCGTTCTCCAGCGCCAGCACCTGGCCCACCAGGGCTAGCAGGGGCGCTGTGGGAGGGGTGGGGAGGACTGAGTGGCTCCCATGGCCCCGGCCATCACCCCACCCCCTCCGCAGGCTGCCGGCCTGCACTACACACGAGGGGAGCAAGTCCTGGACTTGAGGTGGACATGGCTCTTCCTGCAACTGCTGGCTCCTTTGTGAAGTGAGTGTGCAGATGTGCCTGGAGCAGGGCAGTGAGTCTGAGCCCTGGGGGCCTTCCCCACTTGCTGCTGTTGCCACAGCGGTGCCAGAATTAGCAAAAACTAACAGCTAAGGTCAGAGCCTTTCTACACCAGGACCAACTCCATTACACAGACGTGACTCCACTGTGGCCAGACGCCAGGTCTCTGAGTCCCACCCAGGTCTTTGCTCTCCACCACAGATCCCCAAGAGACCTTGAAGGGCTAAAGAGATCAGCCAGGCCCTAGCTGATGTGGCTCGGTGGATAGACCATCAGCCTGTAGACTGAAGGGTCCCGGGTTCGATTCTGGTCAAGGGCATATGCCCAGGTTGTGGGCTTTATCCCCATTTGGGGGGGGGGGGGCAGGAGGCAGCCGATGGATGATTCTCTCATTGATGTTTCTTTCTCTCCCTTCCTCTCTGAAATCAATAAAAAGGTATTTAAAGAAGAAGAAAAGAGAGACCAGCCAGGTGGGACCTGCACACAGCCAGCTCCCCAGGGCGAGCCCTGTTCCTCTTGGGCCTCAAGTTCCCTCATCTGTAACATGGAGTTAATGTACCGACTTTACAGGCTGTTCTCAGCACAAGTTGATAGCACTTTGGAGGGGAACTGATTCCTCAGGGGCAGCACTTCCTTCTTCCCCCGCCCGCCCGGCGCCAAGAACACGAGGACCATGCCTCCCCCACATCAGGGGAGGAGACCCCGACACCAGAGGACTGGACTCAGCCAGGCAGCTCCCACCCCCAGCTGGTCACCCACCCCCCAGACCCGAAGTCACCCCCTCCCACGTAGGTTACCTGCCTTCCACAACATCGCTCTGCACTCCGCGTCTCAGGGCTGACAGATCCGCGTTTACCAGCTTTATATGTTGGGCGTTGGAAGCTAAGAGACGTTAGAAAAGTACCGGCTCACTACTGCCGGCCTGCCCTGCGTGCGGCCTTCACCCCTGGGCGGGGGCTCCCCTGCCCGCCCTCACTGCCCCCACCCCCTGCCCAGCCCTCACTTCCCTCCTCCTTCAGAAACACTAAGCAACGCGTCTCGGCCATCAGACCTCCCCCCACGTCCCCTTCCGCCTGCAGCGCTGGCCGCCCCGAGAGCCCCAGGGCGGCCCTCCTCCGGCCGCAGCACCGGCTCCGGGTGGCCCAGGAAGAGGGGAGACGCCAGGCCGAGACCGGGCTCTGGCCTCCTCCCGGGCCTGGGTGGCCGCTTCTGGCCGCCGAAGGCAGCAGTCACAGCGCGGGGACCCCCGGGGACCCCCACCCCAGAGTGTCCGGCCCCGCGGCGCTCACCTGCCTCCTCCTCCGACCCCCACAGCTTCTGCCCCCCAAGAGCCGCGAAGCCCTGCAGTCGCCGGATTCTCCGACCTCGTTCCAGAGGGGCGGGGCCTGACGGCGGCC
>PVJN01038071.1:0-20557 GCA_004026805.1 Lasiurus borealis
CCAGACAGGGCCCAGTTCATCCCACGTCTGAGAGGGCACTTTGTCCGGCAATGCCAAAGCTGAAAATATCTCAGTCCCAGCAAAGCCCAGGTCTTGAAGGTTTCTGGGAATAAACAACGTTTTCAGCTGCCCTGCGCTTCTGCCCGGAGAACAGACTGGCTGTGTTGGGAGCTGGTTTGGGGCAGGAGGGGAGGGAGGGAAGGGGATGGCAGCAGATAATACACGTACACGTATTTCAAATGGTTTCCCAGAAACAACTCATTCTTTCCGAGGGGACCTCCTGGGTTACAGAGAGATGTCCTTCTCAAGCTCCTGTGCAGACCGGGACACTGGCGGCCTCAGGACACGTGCGCAGGCCCCAGCAAGAGTGCACCAGGCTGAGCATTTTTCCAGGAGAAACGTATGGATCCGCCAGCAACTTGTTCTCAAGGGGCTCCTGACTCTGCCGCTCACTTTAGCTCCCAAGCCACTCGCTGCTTCCTTGCCATGTGACTTCTCTCCGTCACACCAGCCCCGTAAACAGAACCCTCCGCACAGCTTTCCCTCTATCTACCCTCCAGTTCCTCCTCCCCCCTGCGCCAGGCCCCGGGCAAAGTCGTCATCTGCTTTCTAGGACAGTAGGTCTCACATTTGAGTCTGTGCCAGAAGGTGCTGGAAGCCTCATTAAAACACGGATTACTGGCCACACTGATTCAGAAGGTCTGGGGAGTGGCCTGGGAATCTGTGTTTCTGACGAGTTCCCGTGTGCTGCTGTGCCCTGCCAGCTTGAGTGGGACCCACTTTGAGAACTGCCACTGCAGGTGATACCAGCCTCTCAAACCTCCTCAAGCCCATTGTAATCCAGGAGTTCCCAAACTGTACCCGTGGCACACCCTCTTCCCAATCTTGTCCAGCTTCACTCTCTACCTGTACAGGCACATATTTTATATTTTTATTCAACGTGGCCCACGCTGAGGGTTCAAAAATGTTTACTTATAAAAGGTAGCTTTCCTTCCCTGCCCCTTGCAGAGAACTTGACCACTTCTACCTTGAACGGAAGCAGGAATCAAATGAAACACAATGAAAAGAGAACAAAGAGCCGAAACCGGTTTGGCTCAGTGGATAGAGCTTAGGTCTGCGGACTGAAAGGTCCCAAGTTCGATTCAGGTGAAGAGCATGTATCCTGGTTGCAGGCACATCCCCAGTAAGGGGCCTGCAGGAGGCAGCTGATCGGTGTCTCTCTCTCACTGATATTTCTAACTCTCTATCCCTCTTCCTTCCTCTCTGTAAAAATCAATAAAATATATTATAAAAAAAAGAAAACAGAACAAAGGGAGACCTCCCCGCTGAGCCCTGATACTGGCCAGAGACTGCTGTGGAGAATGCTCTCTGTTGGAAAGGGAGATGTTGAGGGGAGGGGAGCATTAGGTACTGAGGGCACCATCTGAAACCTTGGCCTTGCTCTACGCGGAAGGAAGAAACAGTCCTGGATGGGATTCTCACAATTTGGGGGACAACACTCATTCCACAGTGATCTGTTCTGCAGTGAAAACACTGCCCTGTTTCACTCCTACGCCCCGCAGCCTGTGGCAAAGAATCCAGACTCACTAGCGCTCACCCCACTCGCAGGGCAGACCCTTGCTGTCCCTGAATCTGGCCCTGGACTCAGCCACTCGGAACTTCTTGTCTTTCTCCATGGGCGCCAGGCCTTCTCCCACCTCCGGGCCTTTGCACACACACATGGTGCCTTCACTTGGTGCACCCTCGCCAGCACCCACCCACCATCACCTTTCCCTGCCAGAAAACACCGCTTCTTTGGCCTAGAAAGATTTCTCCGGCTCTGATCAAGTCGGCTGGATGCCAGCTACAGCGTTCCGGGTGGGCTTTATCCGAAGGAACGCTGGGGCAGGGTCCGGTCCAGGACCACTTGACTGCAAGTGAAATGGAAGCTCGAGCCCTGGCTTGTAGGGCTCCGCTGGTTGAGCACCGTCCTGTGGACTGAAAGGTCACCCGGTCAGGGCACACGCCCAGGATGGGCGTTCGGCCACAGGTCAGAGTGTGTATGGGAGGCAACTAACTGATGTTTCTCTCTCCCTCTCCCTCTCCCTTTCTCTGTCTTGAAAATCAATTAAAAAACAACAACACACAAAACATTAAATAAATGGAAGCTTGATTCTTTTTCTGGCTTGGGATATTGTCATTCTGCATTCATAATGGGACACAATCCAGGCATTCAGATTGAAAATGTGGGATTTCATAATTTATAATATTTTTTAAATGATGATCCAGAAGTTGCATAATCCTCTCCTTTCCCCCCGAATCTGTGGTTTCTGTCTAAGCTGACACAGCACTTGAGACAATGAAGAAGATAAATCTCCTCCAGGCTGAATCATGGGAGACGGTCTGTCCTCACAGTCTTGAAAGGGGGGTGTCTGTCTGCGAGTGCCCACAGTGGCACAGCCTGGGGTGCAAAGCCAGGTGCTACTGTGACCCTGGGTGGAATGACAACGCTCCCCCAAAACACCGGGCTGCCAGATTTTCCTGCACCCATGGCAGAGGGCCGTGGCCAGTGCTGGAATGAGAGGGCATGAGCTGATGCTTCTTTAAGAAGGGAGTCAGGGCATGAGCTGATGCTTCTTTAAGAAGGGAGTCAAGAGAACATGGTTCCTCAATACGTTCACATGACCCAGCACCTCCACTCCCGGGTGTAGACCCAAAACAGGTGTTTAAAATAGGTGTTTAGACAAAAACATGTACACAAGTGTTCAGAGCAGCAGCATTCCCAATAGCCAACACGGGGACACGTCCCAAACTTCCATCAACGGGAGAATGGAGAAACAAAGTGCAGTCTGGCCATGCGATGGACTATTACTCGGCCGTGAAAAGAACGAAGCCCTGACACACCACAACATGGATGAACTGGGACAATATCCTACTAAGTGAAAGAACCCAGTCACCGGGGGCCACGGGCGTGTGAAATGTCACGGATAATAAATCCACAGAGACAGAAGGTGGATCAGTAGTTACCTGAGCCAGGGGAGGAGAGAACGGGGAGTGTCTGCCAATAGAGACTATGATGAGGTCTCCTTCTGGGGTGATGAAAATGTTCTGGGCTTAGACAGTGGCGATGTTGGCACAACACTGTGAGTGCACTAAATGCCACTGATCTGTACACTTCAGGATGGTTATTAGGGGAGCTTTTAGGATTATGCCTATTTTCCCACAATAAAACCACTTTTTTTTTTCCTAAGGGAAAGAGAAAGAAAAAAAAAGGGCATGGCTGTCCCTACCAACCACGACCCAGATCTGCCCGGCCCTCCCTGGTCCAGAACAAAGCATGTTCCACAGGAGGGGCTCTGGCCCCCCGTCCCATGAAGGTCTGGGAATCCATTCAGACCTTCCCTGTGCTGTACTTCCCTTTCTTGACAAGCCATCAGCCCCTTTGAGTGATGCTGGGTTTACACATCTGGGACTGATCAAAAACCAGTGAGTTTGCAAAAGAAGAAAGGGGAAAAGCCTCGTAGGCTGGGAGCAAGCTGACACAGAGGCACCTCCCGTACACAGTAAATCATACCGGCAACAGAGAAGAGAAATGCTCCAGGGCCCGCAAGGCCAGAGGGGTCAGCGCCGGGGGCCCTGCCTCTGAAAGCCAGTTTTCAAATGCGACTGACTGAAGGCGACTGAGCGGAGGCCGGATGGCCGCCGGCGCGGGGTCTTAGGGGGAGGGCTGAAATGTGGGAGCTCCCAGAGGCCTCGAGCTCCTCTCCCAGGGCTCCATTCCCGCCCCCCGCCAGCCAGCTCTTCTCGCCCATCCAGAAGCAGGACTCGGGGAGCCAGTGTTGACCCGGGTCCCGGGGCAGGGCCCTCTGCACGGATAGCGGTGCCTGTGGGCAGAGTGGGGCCCAACCCCCCGTGTCAGTGTGTCTCCTCTTCAGACCCACCCCGAACCGGGGCAGGGACCTCGATCCCACGTGGCAGGAGAGACCCGACAAGCAGCAAGGGGCTCCATTGGATGAGCATGTTCCGCCAGAATCTGGGGCAGGACCCAGCCAGGATGGCAGCCCTCCCCTGCCCTGGCTGTGTCCTGCTGGGTCCGTGCCTTAATCACTCCAAGCCCCCAATTTCCTCCTGGTCAAACGGAGGACGGGCCAGTGCCCACCTCATAAAAAAAGTCAGTGAGATCACCCATGTAAAACCCTGGGCATGGCTGGCCCACAGTGCTGGGTAGATGTCAGGCTGGTATGATTATAAATGTTGTTATTACTATTCCAACGCCTGCATCTTAAGAGACTCTGCAAACATCAAAACGACCCTCTTCATTCTTCTCCCAGGGTGCAGTGTCAGGGACTGCAAGCTTGGGATCAAACTGGCTGACAGCAGTTTCACCTGGAGCCCCTCCCAGACAAAACAACACCTCAGACAAAATAGCACCTGTGCGCAGGGCAGGCCCAGAGGTGGAGTCAGGGATTGGGCAGAGAATTATCTTAAAGGAGGCAGGACCCAGCAAGTTGAGCGGGGTCTGCAGCTAGACAGACCTGAGGGTGACAACAAGGCACACCGGCTAGGGGACCCTGGCATGCACTTCACCTCTCTGAGCCTTGGTTTTCTCATCTGTGAAATGGGCACCAAGAGGCCTGCTCCCCAGGTGTTTTGCAGGGATGATAATACAGGTGAAGTGCAGGGCCTCGTACCTGACACAGTAGCAGCACAGCTCCTGTACCTCCTGCTCCTCCCAGGGGAAAACAGATCAGAGGCACAAGCAGAAAGGTGGGCACACAAAACACAGAGAGCCCGCTCGGTCTATTTGGGGAAGGGGACCTGCCCCCCGTCTTTTTCTGCAGGACCCTGTCAGATGCACAACCTAGATGCCCTGCCCCAGCTGGGAAGGGTGGCTCACCCTATTCTGCCGGAATAAGGGGCTCACACGCTCCAGGTAAAAACTCGCAAACCCACTCTGCTTGTATTGCAAGGCAAGCTGGGTATTTGCACAGCCCCCCTCAACCAGAGCAGCTACTCCCCTATCGGCTAAAAGATGCCCAACTCAAGTGAGACTTCAATGAGCAGGCACCGGCTAAACCCCTTCTGGCCTGTCCACCAGCCTGGCACTTGGCAAGGGAGGCTCTGGGGATGCCCACATGAGGGGCTGGCCCTGGTTCTGTCCGGCACTGCAGAGCCAAGCCCCCATTCTCAGCAGAATCCTCTCCGCACTCGGAGTTTATGCCCATGCCCACTCCAGCGGAGGAAGAAGGTAGCAGGAACGCTGACATGCCCCAGCCCTGGAGCCATCCACGGCCACCGGCCATCGGGAGCGTTAGAGGCAGACAGGGGAGCCGGGTTTCAGCCCTAGCTCTGCCTGGACAACTCGCATCACCTCCCTAATCCCCCGTGTCTTCATCTAAAATATGAAAAGAGGAAGGCTACCTACCTAGAGATTTGTTTGCCATTGAAACAACAGAAAGGGGTGTGGTCCTGTAAACTGTGGTGCAAAACGCACACGCCGGTAGTATCACCCCGCATCCTCCCGGGTACATACGCCTTCCACCTCCTGCCCGCTCCACCCTAGCAGCTTCCCACTGACGGGCGCCCCGCGTGCACACAGGAGCACCACCAAAGCCGGTGACCTGCACGGGACGGACAGCAGGAGCGCACAGCCTCCCGGACGGACGCAGCACGGGTCTGCAGCCAGCCTGGCTGTGAGTCCCGGCTCCCTCCCTCCCTGGCCTTGTGTGGTTTAGGGCAACTGACTGACTTGCCCTCCACCAGCCTCAGTTTCTCCGGCCGTGGTTCGGCCAGCCGCGGAGCCCGGTGCCGGCATGCAGGTTAGACGCTCGGCTCGGTGCTTGCACCCGGCAAGCCCCGAGAGCTGGCGGCATCTGCGCTGGACACTGCAGCTCGGAGGTTGCAGAACGGACCAAAGCTCGGAGAGAGGGAAGGAATCGGAGACACGCTTACCGATCTGGGCTCCGACCACCAGCTCGTAGGCGTCTCTCGCGTTGTGCAGCGGCGGCAGCTACAGAGACAGCAGCGGCGGTGGCAGCGGCGGTGGCAGCGGGAGCGCAGCGGGACAGGCCGGTCGCAGGACACCGGGCACCTCGGCAGCCGGAGGAAGCTGTGGATTCGGGGACCCGGAGCGCGGCTTCTTGTACGCTGCCCCGTCGCCCGGAGGCCACGCCCCCCGCCGGGCCCGGCGGAGCTGATAGGGCCGCGCCGCGCCCCTCAGGCCCCGCCCCTGCCCGCCCCGCCCTGCGAGCCCCGCGAGCCCCGCCGGCGTCCGGGACCACCCGCGCCCTGAGAGCTCGTTTGGAGAGGAGGACGCGCTCCGTTTCCCTCATCGTGACCATAAAAGTAGCGGTTCCATTCGAGGGCTTTCCTTAGGGGGCCCGGCGCGCGGAGCCAAGCACTTTTCCATTAGAAGTTTGCACATTCACCAAAATGCCTTCTCTACTGGAAAAATGGGAATGGGGAGGTGATCTCCCGGGATTGTATGATATAAAATCCGGAAGGGCGTGGGCTCCCGCCATCTGTGGCGCAGAATACACACTTACTATATTTACTCCCATCCTCCGCTGCACGTGGGTAGAACTTCACGCGCGCCACGCCGGCTCAGTGTCAATGTCTCTGCCTGTCTCTGTCTCTGCCTTTGCCTCTCTTGTCTTCTCTCTCCGTGTTTGCCTCCTCTCTGTCTCTGTCTCTCTTTCCTTCCCTTCCTCACTCCCTCTCCCTCCTTCTCGCTCGCTCTTCTCTAAGTGCAAACGAAGAAACGAAGACTAGGAGATGAGACTGGATGAGAACAGTAAAACCCCCCACCCATGTTCTGGGCTAAGCGCCTTCACCCTTCATTGGCCAAATACACATGTTCACAGGAACCCAGTGAGATGGGAAGTGTCCCATTTCACAGATTTAGCAACTGAGGCCTGGAGAACAGAGTCCCACCGCTAGGGGGCAGCAGCACAGGTTCAAACTCTGCTCTGACTACTGTGACAAAACACTTTGGAGCCAGGAAATGGCCTTTGAAGCATGTGAGCCCAAGGTGAATGAATACACAAGGCTGGAGAAGCTGAAGGGGTCCCTCTCCGAGCTCCCCACTCAGTCATATCGCCTGTCCCCCACGCCGGTGGGGCCTGTCCCCCAGCTGCATGAAGACATGAATCAGCTCATTCAGCACTCACACCTTTGCCAGGCCCGTTGAATCACTCGCACCAGCCCCCGTGCTGTGCAGTGCTGAGTAGGCTCAGACAAGACCCCTGTGCGACCTCAGGGCCTGGGGCACCCAGATTGGGTCAGAGCTTACAGGGCAATACAGATGGATAGCGCCTGGGGCAGGGATGTGGGAAGCCACCTCCGTGACTGGTGGGGCATGGGTGACATGGATTCAGAGAGCCGGAAACTCTTGCCTAAGATTTTGGTGCAGCTCAAATGCAGATAAGGAATAATATAGACATCCTCTGTTACCTTTTTTTCATTTCTTTTACTTTTCTTCTCTCCGTTTTTTGAAACATTCTCAGCCTGATATTCAATCATTCAATACTTATCCAGTACTGTACCTATGTGTTGGGTTGGGTTCCAAGCATCAATGTATTCAAGGGGTGAACCAACTTGTTTGAGAACAGTCTTCACTCTGATGAAGGGCAAACCTTGTATTATTAACAGCTGCCTCTCTGGTACCCAGACCCATATGTAGCATCCTGTCCACCCACAACAATCCTCTGAGGCTGTAATCATCAGGAAACTGGGCACAGAGGGTGTTTAAGTAACTTTCCCCAGGCCACACAGCTCCCAAGTGGAGGAACCGGGATTTGAACTCACACTCCTGCCCGCTGAACTGCCACCACTTGTGTACCATTAAACTTTGGGTACAGACTGGCCCGTGTGGCTCAGTGATTGATTGAACATCAATCAGGAGGTCATTGTTTGATTCCCAGTTGGGGCATATGCCTGAGTTTTGAGCTCAATCACCAGTAGGGGGCATGCAGGAAGCAGCTGACCAATGATTCTCTCTCATCGTCGTTGATATTTCTATCTCTCCTTCTCCTTTCCTCTCTGAAATCAATAAAAATGTATTTTTTAAAAATGTAAAGAATTACAAAAATAAAATAAGACAGAAAAGAACTCACATTAGTCCTGGAAGGGTGCCTGGCATCCTGGCAGTGCCATGTATTTCCTCCCTTCCTCCTCCCTCTGTAGCCAGCCCTGAAATATTCACACTCTAACTCGGACCTCCACCTCATTCATGATGCTTTTTATGGCAGCTCTGCAGGCTCCTTGCTGGCCCAGGGCAGCTCTGCAGACATGCTTCCCACCGGCAGTGCTGCAACCGAGGGCACCTAAACCACGTGGTTCCCGGCCAAGCTCCCAACGCCCCTCGTGCCTGGCAGTCACTGCTCCAGCACCCTGCACACAACAGAACCTTCCAGACACCCTCCCCCTTCTCTCCCTCAGTTTCTTCTTGCTTCTCCCTTTGTGGTCTTCTCCTCACCTGCCTCACTGCTTCTGTCTATCCCGCTGAGCCTCCCTGGACTGGCATCTGGCTATGCCCACCCCTGCCTGCTGACTTCAGCAAGCACTGACATGTGCCAGACGCTGTACTGGGGGCTTCACTGGCAGGGGCCTGTGTGAGGGAAGTGGCTATGGTTGGCCTTGTTTGATACCTGGGGAAACTGAGGCTCAGGCAGATGAAGGTTCGTACCCAGTGTCCCTTGGCTACTGAGAGATGGGGTTGGGACTCCAACTCAGGCAGTCCAAGCCCAGCACCCATGATCTTGACCTCTAAACAGATGTCCTGAAGGGATTAGGGAGTTTGGGTTTGCTGTAGTGTGAACCCATTGGGCATTTCCGAGATATTTCATCTCTGTCTTTAATAGCCCAGTTGAGCTAGCATTTCTCCAATGGGATGTTATGGTTATTACTGCTGTGTAACAAATTATTCCCAACCATAGTAGCTTCAAACAACCACTCTCCTTTGATGATAATTTTGTAGGCCAGGAATGTGGGACAGGCCCAGTTGGATGGTTCTTCCATGGGGGGTCTCTGGTTGCAGTCAGATGTTTGGGCTGCAGACAGCCAAAGGCTGGACTGAACTGGGCATCCAAGATGGCTCATCCATGTGGTGGGGTGCGTGACCTTTTATGACCTGTCATTGGAAATCATAGAGTATCACTCTGCCATACCCTTGGTCAAATCACAGAGTCTGCCTAGGGTCAAAGGAGAGAGGACGCTTCTCAACAGGTAGAAATCAAAGAATTTGTAGACAAGATACATACAAACACATAGCTCAGTGTCGCATGGAGCATTCAATAAAAGACAATTCATCCTTCATAGGGGGCCAAGTGAGTCCAGTGGAAGAAGCACTATCTTTGCATCTAGACAGATGAGTTTGAATGCTAACTCCACCAGCCATCAGTTGTTCAAGTGACCTGACCTCTCTGAGCTACAATTGCCTTCCAGACAGGATCACCCTGGGGGCAGACTGAGTCTGTATTGTCTGGAACCAGTTGGGCTGGGTTCTGATCCTGGGTTCTCCACTCCCCATCTGTAAAATGGCAATGGCCTCTTTCTCGCCAGGCTGTTATTGAAATATTAAATATATTCAGAAAATAACTAGAAAAATTATAATTTATACCTGCACATAGCAAGTATTAGTTAATATCATTGTTTTTTGTTGTTGTTTTTTTGTTTTTTTTTGTTTTTTTAAGTATATTTTATTGCTTTTTTACAGAGAGGAAGGGGTAGGAATAAAGAGTTTAGAAACATCCATGAGAGAGCAACATCGATCAGCTGCCTCCTGCACACCTCCCACTGGAGATGTGCCCGGAACTAAGGTACATGCCCTTGACCAGAATTGAACCTGGGACCCTTCAATCCGCAGGCCAACGCTCTATCCACTGAGCCAAACCGGTTTTGGCAATATCACTGTTAATAGAGCCAACAGAATAAGGACACAGAAAAGTTTAACTTTAATCAAGTTTTCCATCACTGTGTAATCTTAGATTTCCAAAAATTAACATTTGACTTGGAATAAGGTTGTGTGTCATGGGCAACATCGGCTCCTGGGAGGTCCTGAATGGGAAAGGACCAAGATGCACCCAAGAATCTCCATGGGAAGGACTGGCCACGGATATCATTGGAAAGCCCAGCAAAGGGATTTCCCTGTTTGCTTCCCAGGCAGGAATTAAGTCATGGAGAGTTTGAGACGAAGGAAAAGGTCCTTCTGAAGAACCGTAATGAAGCCCAACCTGAATAAAGGAACATGTGGGCCTGGTCATGACCTCCTAGAGAGGTTCCACCCCTCTGCCAACTGCTCTCTCGAAACCCAGGTGGGCTGATGGGAGGACCACACACATTGAGTGCAGAATAGGGGGCTGCACCAGGTGCTCTGAAGGTTTCATCATTTGAAGCAAAGATCAAGGTCTTTCTTTCCTATCTCAATGTGGTTGTCACAGGGCTGGTATCACTCTGCCATACTCTTGATCAAATCACGAAGTCTGGCCAAAACCTGTTTGGCTCAATGGATAGAATGTCGGCCTGCCGACTGGAGGGTCCCGGGTTTGGTTCCGGTCAAGGGCATGTACCTTGGTTGTGGGCACATCCCCAGTGAGGATGTATGGGAGGCAGCTGATAGACGTTTCTAGCTCTCTATCCCTCTCTCTTCCTCTCTGTTAAAAAAAAACAATAAAATATATATTTTTTAAAAATCATGGAGTCTGACTGGGGTCACAGGAGAAGATGGCACCAACATCTTCGCCTCTTGTTCTCCCTGGAGTCTCTTAAGCTGGAAATCGAGAGCCGTGGCAGGGGAGTGCCAGCTTCTTGTTCGTTCCTGACCCACCCATTCAGCAGCTGCAGCTTCAAAACCCGTGAAGACGTTGAGCCAAGGAGATACGGGGCGTGGTTCTGTGATGAGCATGGCTTAGAAAGAGGGACCAAAAGGAAAAGAAAGATGGTGGCACCTCTGCACTGACAGACACCCATCATGTGATCCTCCAGGATCTCAGGGGGAAGGAAGGGCTTGCCTGACTTCCTGGAAGGTACTGATGGGCTAAAATTGTGAGTAACGAAAACACGCTCAGGTTAGTGCGAGCAGAGAAGGGAGCTTCTGGGTAGAATGCTAGGTTATTGAGGAATCCAAGGGTAATCAAGACCCTCAAAGAACTAGAATTACAAAAATAAAATAAAATAAAACAGAAAAGAACTAGTGTTAGTTCTGGAAAGGTGCCTGGCATCCTGGCAGTGCCATGTATTTCCCCCTCTCAGTATAGGGGTCCCTTCCCTCTCCCTCTGTAGCCAGGCCTCACCTAGTCCCTGTGGACATGACCATCCCACCAGCATGGGGTGCACGGGGACCAGTGCAGGCTGCGCCCAGCCATATCACACTTCTCACTTCCTAACTGGCCCCGTGAGGAGAGATGTCTACCCCTGGTCAATCAAATGAGACCAAGGGGACACAGCCAGGCGACATGAACGTGGTGGCGAGGCACTGCACATTGCAGACACACCCAAAGGCCAGATGGACGGGGATGCTCCACAGCAAAGAATCTGTAGGAACAGCCAGCAAAAGGCCAGGAGTCAGAGGGACAGTAGCTTAAGGTAAAGCTGAAGCAGATTTCATCGTGTCCCATGCATGTCCCTAGAAGTCCCAGCCATTTCCGTGCACAAACCCGACTTCTACAAGCCATACCGACATCTGTGGAGGGCTGCCCCTGAGCTGTCAGAACCTATTTAGCCCACAAGCTTGGTGTCCCCGAATTGCCGAGGGCATCAGCTAACAACGGCTAATAGGGTTGAGGATATAAATAGCCCAGATCCCATCTCTCAGCTGAGAAGCTTCAGAAAAAATTCTCCAGTCAGCCGAGTGGTAGCTGACTTAATAATGCTCCATTTATCACCTTCTTTCTCTCCCTGTCTCACTAACCCACCTCTTTCCTCTGTTCCTTGTACCTCTCAAATACACAGCCTGCCCTCAAACCTCAAGTCAGCATCTGCTTCTGGAAACCAAAATGAAGACAAGGACCCTTACGTTCAGGGATAGGGTCCCAGGCATCACTCTATCCTCCTGGGAGACCTGTGCATTCATTCATTCATTCATTCATTCATCTATCCATTGAATAGTATTGAGCATGTACTACATGCCATGCAACATGCGGACAAGTATAGGAGAAAAAATGGTAAAGAATTGACAAGATCTAAACAGCCATATAAAGAGAGGAAGGCTTTTTACAAGAGGAGTTTGGTAAGCTAAGGCTTAGCTGTGGAATTATTTAACTATATAAAAAAATATGACTCATGTAGGAAAAGTGGACACCAAATCCCAGAATATGATGGGCACCCTCTTAAAGTTTGAGAGAGGTGGTTTAGGACAAATTCTTTATCCAACAGTGAATGAATAGCAAATTTACCCAACTCGGGTCATCCCACAAGAAATAATACAAGCAGAAAATGTCAATAGGTTTTTAAAAATAAATGAATGCTGGAGTTCACTTTTGATTCTACTTGATGACATTTACTGAGGCCGTTCTTTGGACCAGGCATTCTGGAAAAAAAAGAGATGAATAAGGCAGACATGAGACAAGCCTTTTAATGGCGGGACCCTGAGTGAACGATCAATGCAGCCCTCTGTGCTGAGTGCAATAACAGAGGCATCGGATGGCTCCAAGGAGCCCAGGAGAGGGGCGGTGTCTGCACCGAGGGGTGGACTGAGGCATCACAGATGTGAGCAGGGCCAGTGCATTAACCAGGACTCTTTTGTTGCTTGTTACAGAAACTTCACCAGGACAGACTCCAGGAGAAAGAGCAATGTGTTGGCAGCTTCTGTAAGTGGGAAGTCAGGAGAAGAACTTCAGGCACATCTGGGCCCAGGAGAGATGGCCACACCTTCTTCTGGCCCCTCCCCTGACCTCCTGGCTCCTCGCTGGGTTCTGCCTGGCTCCCTCCTGTTGCTCCTCCAACAGAGGAGGTTGCCACTGTCAGCCACAATTCAACCCTGCCCAGCTCTGTGACTCAGCAGGCTGGCACTTCCCACTTGGCTACATATCCTATCTAATAAAAAAGTAATTGACCATCACTCCAACATACAAGATGGCTGCCACAAGATGGCCAGCAGTAGAAGGATCAAGCCTGCAAGGGAGGGCAGTTGGGGGTGATCAAGCCTGCAGGGGAGGGCAGCTAGGGGTGACCAGGCCAACAGAAGGGAGAACTTGGAGGAAACCAGGCCTGCAGGGAAGGGGGACCCATGCCTGCAGGGAAGGGCAGTTAGGGGCAAATAGGCTAGCAGGGGAGTAGTTAGACTTCAATCACGCTGTCAGGGGAGTAGTTAGGCAAGCAGGCGAGCAGTTGGGAGCCAGTAATTCTGGATTGGGCCTAAATGGGCAGTTGGACATCCCTTGAGGGGTCCCAGATTGGAAAGGGTGGAGGCTGGACTGAGGGATACCCTCCCCACCACACACACACACATGAATTTCATATACCAGGCCACTAGTACTATATAATAAAAGCCTAACATGCAAGTCAACTAAACGGTAGAGCAACTAGCGAAATGACCAGTTGCTATGATGTGCACTGGCCACCAGGGGGCAGACGCTTAATGCAGGAGCTGACCCCATTCCACAGGCCCCAGACTAGACAAAGCGGGTGCAAGCAGGGGTCAGGATTGCCCCACTGGTCACCCCACAGAGGGAAGTGAGTGTTGGTAGGGAGGGGGGAGGGCCGTGATTGGGTGGCACCAAGCCAGCCAAGGCGGGTGCCAGCAGGGGCCCTCTGATCACCCCACCGGTCACCCCAGAGAAGGGCCCTGATCGCCAGCAAGGCCTAGAGACCCTATTCATGCACGAATTTCATGCACTGGGCCTGTAGTTGAGAAATAAAATCCCAGGGAAAGACCTGATGGGCCTGGCTCAGGCCACATCCCACTCTGGCAGATGCCTTCATGCCCGTCCTGGTCCTCTAACCATGATGACTGGGTACACGGCAGCCTGACTCCCAGCTGCCAGCACATGCGTTCCTTTGCCTCAGAGCTTATTCTGAGCACAGGACTTCGGGACAGGCCAAACGCGAATGGGATGACAGCCCGCAGAGCAGCATCCACAGATAATTCAATACGAACTGCAGCCCAGATACCCCAACCTCCGCCCCGCTCAGGCGAGACAACACTGGCTCCCAGAACCCCGGGGAATCACGCTGTGGGGACCACAGTGGTAGCTGATCAACAGCCATATGCGATTAAGTCCTTCCTGTCCCTGTCTCACTTACTGTCCTCCCGGTATTTCTGAAGTCATCTTCCCCAAGAACTACTTGCACTCACATCCTGTCTCAGAGTCTGTTTGGGGGGAACCCAAAGCAAGACCCCCAGCCATTGCCAGCGGCCTGTGGTGGGGAACGGGACCTCAGCGTGGGCTAACCTGGCACACCCACCCGCCCTGACAGCAAGAGTCTATGACAGGAGTGGGTGGAAAGGGGGCCAGGCAGAGAGACCGCCAAGGCAGATGGGTCTAGATGGGCGATCAGGAGACAGGTCAGGGCTCTCTCTCGGCAGAGGGCAGCGAATGCAAAGACCTGGACCTGGGCGTGTGCAAGCAGGGATGGTCATGGGGAGGTGAGGGCCTTGAGCAATGCAGACTTTCACCTGGAGGGAGAGAGTTGGGAGCCCCCGAAAGGCAAGCCTCCCGAATTGTGGGAATCCGCGGGGAGGGCAGTCTGAGTGGGGAGCTGGGATGTTTCGGGGAGAGCTCCTGGCACCGAAAAGGACGGTCAGCCACAGTCTCCAGAACAGCTTCCTTCCTCTCGGCACCAGTGAGCCCTGAGCACAAGGGAGAAAACGAGGAACCCCAAGTTCACCGTCTATTGAGCACGCGACAAGAATCCTACATCACAGCCTCATGCCAATGCTGTGAGGTGGGACCGACTGCATCCCCGTCACAGGCTCACACGCATGTTATCCAGGGTCGCCCCGGGGGCTCCAGACTCTGAGACTGGCACAATACTGTGTTCTTTTTATTAAATGGTAATAGGTCCGGTGCAGGTCTGTCCCCCTCTCTCTGAATCTCTCTGAGTCCTAAATCCCAACCGTGAGCTTGCCTCTGGTGAGGAAAACCTGTCGAGGCAATGGGGTGGCTGGGAGGGCATCCTGCAGAATTCTTCGGTTAGAAGGTACTGGAGCATTCAGGGAGCTTGTTGTCACAGGACTTGGGATGGAAATGCTCTTATGACTTTGAAGTGTAAACAATTACCCTGGAACGCTGACAAGTCCTTCCTCCTCAGCCAAGGGAAAGTTTCTAAAGAGCGATGCCAATCATCAACACCTGGTGTGACACAGAGGCGCTTGCCCTAGGACAAGGCCCGCTTCCCAAGTCTCCATCTCGGTGCTGGGTCCCTGCTGGCACGCAATTCCCCAGCAGTGGCACCAATTGCTCAATGATCTCCTTTCTTAAAAACAGAAAAAAAAATTCTTACATTCTAATAGATTGTCACTCAGCGACAAGACTGTACTGCCCAGCCTGCCGGTAGCTTCTCTTGTCCATTGAAGGATGTACATTTCAGCTTAAGAGTTGTGTCTGGCCAAAACCGGTTTGGCTCAGTGGATAGAGCATCGGCCCGCAGACTGCAACGTCGCAGGTTCGATTCCGGTCAAGGGCATGTACCTTGGTTGTGGGCACATCCCCAGTAAGAGGTGTGCAGGAGGCAGCTGATTGATGTTTCTCTCTCATTGATGTTTCTAGCTCTCTATCCCTGTCCCTTCCTCTCTGTGGAAAATCAATAAAATATATTAAAAAAAAAAAAAGAGTTGTGTCTGGCTTCAAAGAAGTCTCTCTACAGGATGAGGGAAATTCACCTTTCATTGTTCTCCTTCTTCCCTTCCACCCTGATACAGGGGTCTGATGGCTGGAGAGCAGCAGCCATCTTGACCATGAGGTACCTTGGGAGCAGAAACCATAAATGTTGACACCTAGTCCATGACAGGGTTGGTCTCTGCATCAGTCCCACTGCCTCGACCCAACTTCCATTGCATGAAAGAGAAATAAGGTTCTGTTCCTGTTTCGGTGGGAAGGAGGAGCACCGTCTTTGTTCCTCATAGTAGCTAATCCTGGTAACTTCTTCAGTTTAAAAGCGAGTAGAGATCTGATGTTAGGTTTTAAATGTTTTGTTATTGCCCAGCCAGCGTGGCTCAATGGTTGAGTGTTGACCCATGAACCAGGAAGTCACAGTTCAATTCCCAGTCAGGGCATATGCCTGGGGTTGCGGGCTCCATTCCCAATGTAGGGCATGCAGGAGGCAACCAATCAATGACTCTCTCATCACTGACATTTCTATCTCTCTCCCCTTCTTCATTCCTCTCTGAAATCCATAAAAGTATTTAAAAATAAAATGTTAATTAAAATAAATAAATAAACAAATAATGAAGTGTTTTGTCATTGTTTCTTAGTTTTTTTCTCCTTTGAATCATCCATCTGGCACCTCTTCCTTTTGGGAGAGTGACAAACTGGAAGCTTTAAAAAATTGGGAGACTTGGCCCTGGCCAGTGTGGCTCAGTTGGTTGAGCATTGTCTCATGCACCAAAAGCTTACTAGTTCGATTCCTGGTCAGGGCACATGCCTGGATTGCAGGCTTGATCTCAGTAGGGCGTGTGCAGGAAGCAGCTGATTGATGTTTCTCTCTCCCTCTCCCTTTCTCTCTCTCTAAAAAAAAAAAAAAAAAAAAATCAATTAAAAAAAATGGGGAGATTACATTTAAATTTCACAAGAAACACTTTGCTCATACGGGAGATCCCTCAGAAAATTCAGCTCTTCTGGCAAACGCTGCCTCAGTGATTGCTTTCTTCCTGGAGGACCAATGGGCCTTTCCAGGGAGGCTGGGCCCTGGATGTGGTGTTTCATGCCCAGGGTGTGGTGTTCCCAGGAGATTCTAAACCTCCTGTCAGCCTGGGGGAGGAGAGGACTGGCAGAATGGAAACTGGCATCCCCAGCGAGGGTGTCACAGCACCCCACCCCTCCTGCTGGAGAGGGGCCCTCACCCAGCGCCCTCCTCGTGGCACTGAGCTCCCAGACCCCCTGATGGGCCTTGAATCCAAGCCCTCAGGCTCCTCCTCTGTGAAACGAGAGTAATAACAGGCCCATTTTCAGTGCTATTGTACAGACACGTTCACTGTTGAGGATTATTAGTATCATCCCTACCATCTTGGTTCTCCAACTTCTCACCTCGCCTGTTTCTCTCAGTGTGGTCCCTGACAAGCATTCCACCCCGGAACACTCTGCCTAGTCACCCCCATTTCAGAAAGCGATCAAATAGGTATGGTTTATGCTTAAGTGTGAAAAGTAGGGTAAATGAGAGCATTAGTGTCCTGGGGCTGCCAGAACCAATGACCACCAACTAGGGGCCCAAAACAACAGAAACGTGTTCTCTCACAGAACCCTCTGGAGCCTGTGGGAGAGGATCCTCGCTGCCTCTTTCAGCTTCTGATCTGCTCCTGTAAGTTCCGTTCCATTCTGTTACATAACTTCCATAACTGCATCCTCTAGTGAGAGGGACACAGTCATATTGGATTAGTATGACTTCATCTTAACTGATCACACCTACTAATCCCTATTTCCAAGTAAGGACACATTCAGAAGTTCCAGGAGGAGATGAATTTGGGGAAATACTATTCTCTTCACTTGGGAACTGCATGGCCAAGAATATGGTGGAAGTGACTCCGGGCTAGTCCTTGAGAAACCGGCAGCTTCTACTTCTTCCTCTTGGGACATTGCTCTTGGAAGCCCACCGCCATGCTGTGGGGAAGCCCAAGCCGCCACGTGGACAGGAGCCCACAGCCAGCACCAACTTTCAGTGGTGAGAGTGCGCCGTCCGGAATGGGTCCTCCGAACCCCCTGATAGGTGAGCAGGAGAAATCATTGCTGTTCTGTTAAGCCACTAAGTTTGGGGGTAGCGGGAGGGTCTTGTGTAACAACAGGTAACAGGAACAGTTTTCACGTCAGTGCTGGGCACACAGCAGGTGCTCACCACGTGTTTGCTGACTGAAACAGAATCATTTTGGACTCCCAAGAAACCACTCAATAATGGCAACAACAAGAGTCCTGAATACCCCATGATCTGTTCAACGGGACGTGCCAGGACTCTGTCCCCCTGTTGAGTAAACCGAGATAAACTGAGACGTTTGTTTTCCAACAGGCGGGCGGCTTCAGTGTTGCTGTTACATAGGCCATATTGGTGCCTGATGGAAGACCGGCCTTTCGGAGTCATGGCAGGCTCCGGCTGGGTGAGTAAGTGAATTCGTGAGACGTGTCCCTGTGCAGGTCCTAGTGGGTGCTCTGACCTAGGGACAGTGCAGGGATGACCTCATCCTGTGTGCACATCTGATCATTGTCTCCCACTAAAATGCCTGCAGTCTGTTGCTCACTGGGTTCTGCTTTCAACTCAAGCCAAAGCTGAACATGTCTCTTCAAGGGAGTCCTGACAACGTGACAGATCATGATGAGGATGGCTCCCCGTGACTCCTGCCTCGGGGTCCTGGCCCTTTTGCAAGTGACTTTGCCCTTGTCAACAGGGAGAGACTGTTTCTCTGCCCGCGGGTGCCTGAGCTGGCATCTGATTTGCTTTGGCCAATAGACTGCGGTGGAAGGGATGGGGTATCTGTGCCAAGCTTGGGACTCCAGAGGTCTGCAGTTTCTGCGCTCCCTCTCAGACCCCAAGAGGAGATGCCACAGAGAAGCTGAGTCTAGCCCGGTGGATGATGTGAGGATCCATGGAGGCAAACCATGGCGTCTGAGCTGCCAGCCACACCAGCTGCCAGCATGAGCGGGCAGCTGGGGACCCTTGGCCCCAGTGAAGCTGCCAGCCACCTGCATGCGGCTGCATGGGTGAGCCCTGGCGAGACCACAGAGGGCCAGCCAGACTGCCACCCCAGAGACCGTGAGGATAGACTGTCACTGTTTGAAGCCCCTATAATGTGGGGGTGTTCGTTTCAAAGCAAAGGCTAACCTACAGACCTTGTCATGTAACCATCAACCGTGTCAGGGAGAGAAAGCCAAACATTTCCCACCACACGGCGAACTGTCCCGTGAAAAATCCTGAGAACACTCTGTACTTCTGTCATGGACTGAATGGTGTCCCCCCAATTCCTGTGTTGAGGTTCTAGCCCCCGGCACCTCAGCATCTGACCATCTTTGGGGACAGGTCTTTAAAAAGGTGATGAAGGCCCACGGAGTCATAAGGTTGCGTTCTAATCCAATAGATCCACAGATTAGGACACAGACACGCACGGAGGGGAGACCCTGTCAGGACAGAGGGACAAAGCGGATGTCTGCCGGCCCCGGGGAGAGGCCCCCGAGGAGCCAGCCCCGCGCACATTTTGATCTTGGATTGTGATCTCTGGGACAGTGAGGAAAAGCCGCTGATGGAGCCCGGCAGCCTGGGACCTCTATGGCAGCCCGAGCAAGTGGCCCAGCCTTTGGCAGCTCGGCGAGAGCTGCCCCGCCTCCTCACACCGGAGCGTGGAGGTCTGCACTCAGCTCACCCCCACTTTGTCACCTCAGGGGGAACCGTTTCCTTCCCCGGAGGCCGAGATGGGCCTCCAGCCCCGGGCCCACCACAGCTCCTGGCGCTCACTCAGCATCTTCCAAGAACTTTCAATAACGCCGGCCCCCGGAGTCTCCCGATCAATCCTCACCCTTCCTGTGGGGGGATGTGCTATTTTTGTCCCCTTCTCACTGGTGAGGAAACTGAGGCCCAGAGAGTCTGCAAACCCCCTCCTGCGCACACGGCTAGGCCCCCTCCCACATGGCGGCCTCCAGCAGTCCCAGTCCCCCCAGCGGGCTAAGGGCCTCCACAGGCGTCCACAGCCCCGACCCTGGACCCTCGGGTGGATGTGAGTTTCCTGGGGCTGCTGTGACAAAGGGCCCTCACAGACAGGCTAGCACAGCCGGGAGGTGTGCTCTCACAGCCCTGCAGGCCAGGAGTCCGAGATCAAGGGGTCAGCAGGGCCTTGGTCCCCCCGAAGGCTCCAGAAGAGAATTGACCCCATGCTGGCCTCTCGGCTTCCGGTGGTGGCGGCCTTCGGTCCTGTCACTTCAACCTCTGCCTATCTCTACCTGACCAGCTTCCTGTGTGTCTGTGAGCAAATTTCCCTCTTACTCAGATTCCGATCGCTAGATTAGGACCCACCGTCATCCATGTGACACCAACTAGATTACATCTACAAAGACCCTACTTCCAAATAAGGTCACATTCTGAGGGTCCCCGCAGACATGGGTTTGGGGCTGGGCGGGATGCTGCTCAAGCCCTCCGCACGCTGTAACTGGGGCTTAGCTGGTGTGATGAAGTCACGCAGCCTGAAATGAGATTACCCTGAACTCTCCTGTGGGCCTGTGGGATCACAGGGTTCTTGTAAGACAGTGGTTCTCGGGGGAGGAGCCAAGATGGCGGCATAGGTAAACACCTACACGGCTGCCTCGCACAACAATTTCGGAACTACAACTGAAGGACAGAACAGACATCATCCAGAACCACAGGAAAGCTGGCTGAGTGGGGGTTCTGCAGCTGGAGGGAAAGAGAGGGGTTCACAGACACCCAGAGGAACTGCAAAAAGCTGAGGTAC
>PVJN01038072.1:0-20557 GCA_004026805.1 Lasiurus borealis
TTATTTTAAGCAGCAAGAATTCTTTAATGTAATCAACTAAAAGTAGCGTAAGTCCAGTAGTTTCCTTAACTTTGCTTCATTCCATTTCATTTTGAGATACTGTATATAAGTATAAGATAGCCAAAAACATTTTACCCTTATTACTTCAGGATATATTTTTAATAAGGCCAAGGGTTAATGCCTTAGCTAGCAGGGCTACACAGTCTATTCCACACTTATAACGTCAATGTGAATTGCCAATGAAATATAATGAACTGTATATAATTTAATAAATGTGTGACATTGATATACATAAAACAATAATATTGATCACTTGAATTAATTCATTTTAGGAGCTGTTAAAGCAAAAAAAAAAGTTCTGGCAAGTGAAATGTAAAGACTGTTATACTCTAACTTTTATGATATTGCTTTACCAACACTTTCTTCAGAAAATTGGTTTCTCGAACGATCGGTAGAACCAGTAAAAAACAATTATTTCAGAAACAACCTTTTCCTTATATTCCACTCTCCAGACACGAACACGAGGCCTAAAGTGCAGTCACGTGGTCTTGATCTGTCCACAGCCCCTGTGGTCTTTTTTTGTGTCTTTGTCTTGAAATAAGACCTGACATTTGCTGGAATGGACAGTGGCCTGAAATGCTGGTTCAGGACCAGACCTACCACAAGATGTGCTACGTGAGCCCGCTGGCACCCTCCCCGGGCCTGGTCCCCACCTGCAAGCGCACGGGGTCAGTACGGGGACCACACAGACACCTGTGGCACGCACTCTGCAGACACGCGGGGACATGCGTGAGCACATCAGACAGCTTCTCCCGTCACCGTGTCCCAGAGTCCACCGTGAAGGGTCGCTGTAACCAGGAAGGCCGCGGCTGTGTATGCCAGCCTAGCTGTGGTGGCTGCCGGGCGTGGGAGTGGACGGCTCTTCGTCTGTAACAGGCCCCACAGGGCGCTCAGAAACGGACTCAGCCCACTCCTGGGCGAACCGCACAGGAAACGGCCCACGGGGACATGACTAATAAGAGCCGTTCATCACTTTTTTAATTTCACAAAGAGTGAAAACAGAGCAGACGGGTCGTTCTATGAATTCCAATAAGTCATATAAATGTAACTTTCCGTTGATTTGTTTTAATTTGGTCTAAGTGTGTGGCGATTTCAAAAATTGGAAGTCGTGTTCGGTACATTTTATAAACTTAAACGTGGGCTACGTTTACGTCAACGTTTATTCTAAATGGCATCCATTTCCAAAATAACCCCAAAATGAAAGGTTTTCATTAAGACATACACACGGCTAACCCAGAGGAAGCCGCACACCCTAAGACAAATGGGGATTTAATGGACTGCATGGCTCTGTCGTTGTCGGCACCCTCATCTGCATCACGGGGATGCCCAGCCTGTGCTCCAGACAGGCAGCAGCAGACACACAGAGTGGACTCCCCCAAAGGAACGTGTAAATGGGGAGAATGTGGGGAATTAAATTAAAAACAAAACAGCCCTCGCTGGTGTGGCTTGGTGGATAGAGTGTCGGCCTGCAGACGGAAGGGTCCCAGATTTGATTCCGGTCAAGGGCATATACTTTGGTTGCAGGCACATCCCCGGTAGGGCATGTGCAGGAGGCAGCTGATCGATGTCTCTCTTTCATCAATGTTTCTGACTCTCTATCCCTCTCCCTTCCTTTCTGTAAAAAGTCAATAAAATATATTTTTTAAAAAAATAGACTTAACTGGTTTGGCTCCATGCATAGAGCGCCAGCCTCTGGACCAAAGGGCCCAGGGTTCGATTCCTGTCAGGGGCACATACCTCCTAGACTGCAGGCTCCTCCCTGGCCTGGGCCCAGGTCAGGACAAGGAGGCAACCAACCGATGTGCTTCTCTCACATGGATATCTCCCTCTGTCTCTCCCTCTCTCACCCACTCTGTCTAAACATCAATGGAACAATATCCTCTGATGAGGATGAAAAAGAAAAAAACTAGCCGAGACCGGTTTTGCTCAGTGGGTAGAGCATCAGTTTGCAGATTGAAGGGTCCCAGGTTCAATTCTGATTGGGGGCATGTACCTTGCTTGCGGGCACATCTCCAGTGGGGGGCATGCAGGAGGCGGTGGCTGACCGATGTCTCTCGCTCATCGATGTTTCTGACTTTCTCTCCCTCTCCCTTCCTCTCTGTAAAAAAAAATTTTTTTAAATGGATAAAATATATCTTTAAAAAGTAAATAAAAAACAAACATGACAGGTTCATAGTCCTTTCAGTACTGCCATGAAAGCCATTAATCCGTAAAATATTTGGAAGCATGTTTATTAATTTTCGCACAGATGGGGATTTTCCCATTATCTCTGATTGATTCTTCGCATAATTCCACTTCGTTTAGGGAACACACTCGACATGATTTCAATCATTGAAATTCGCTGAGACTCGCTGGAGAGTCCTCTCCACCACCCCGTCACCCTTCCGCGGTGCTTGAAAAGAGCGTGTCTGCGGCACGCTCCGTGAGTCTGCTAAGTCGAACTGCTCTCTGTGTTCTTTAAACCGCCTATATCCTTCTGAATTTCCTGTCTGCCACTTCTATCCATTATTCAGAGAGGTTTGTTAACGTTCCGCAGATGGTGGATTTGGCTATTTTCCTTCTGTTTCTGTGTTTCTTTGCTCATATAACTCATACCTATGTTAGCGGGTGCCTAAGCTCTCACACCTCGTGGACTGAACGTTTTACACTGTGTAGCAAGCTCTTCATCTCCACTCATGCCTTTCCTCTCCGTGTCTATTTCACCTAATAGTGATTTATAGTAGCACCAGCTTCCTTCTGATCGGAAATAACCTGAATGAAATAGCATTTCCCACGGCTTGGCTTTTGGTGTGCTTATGTTTTGGGATATGCTCCTTGTAAACCTAGGATCTCCTGAGATTTGGTGTATTTTTTTTTTTTTTTGTCTACATTGACAACCTTGGTCTTTTAACTGACACATCTAGTTTATTTACATTTATTGTAATTACTGACACTCGGGTTTAGCCTTATGTTATTTTGCACTGTTTCCTTTGCCTCTTCTCAATGTTTTCTCTTCACAGAAACAATAGTATTAAGGTCCATTTTCTTTTTCTAACTTCTCCCTTTGTGCTTCTTTGGAGAAATGACAGTAGATTATTAAGTAAATAAAATGATTCGTAAGTTTTTATTCTTTTTACTCACATGCTTGGTTTTTCGTTGGGAGGAGGCGATGTTTGACTTTCCTAGTTAATAAATACTTATGCTTTTATCTGGTAGCAAAACACAGGACATAAAATCTTCATAAAATTTTGACACAACTACCATCTGGTCTACCATCAAGATTAACCAATCCACGGAAGTACGAACCTACTCATTAAAAATAACGGCAACAGATTCTCAGCATGCTTGCTGCTAAGGCAGTAACCAAGCTGCTCTCAAATTCATTCTCGTCTTCTCATTTGAGCCAATAAGACTAAGGTGCATTATCACCAAATATATACCTCCGTGTCAGGTATTATTGATCCTTCCGGCAACCAGATGTCACCGGTCGTGTTTATTCCAGCATAATTCTCCTTTAATATCGAGCCCAAACTCAGAGCCCCTTGAAGTCAAATATTTCAGAAACAGAAGTGTTATTTGACTTCTCCTGGGGAAAACCTGATCGTAATTGTCTCACTGATTTTATTTAAAGTTTCAAGGAAACGACCACACGCATGCGCCACGGTGAGAAGTGAATAAACAGATAGGAAGTGTGTGGTTCTGAAACAGAGCCCAGTGGCAGGGCAGGTTTAGTGACTATGGATAGGAGTTAGAGCTGGCACATCGCCAGGAGAGGCACCCTGGCCCTGGGCTCAGGCCTCAGAGCCTGGCCGGCCCGCAGAGACCTGACCACAGTCGCCACTCGGGAAAAACACCTCGGGCCAAACCGACGCACCAGCGGTCAATTACATGAAACCAAATGGCATGTTTTCCGTCCTAATGATTTACAAGAAAAGAGGTGACAGCCAATAGGACTGCACACTGAACCCTCTGGTGACAGATGTCTGTCCCCCGGGGAGCGGGCTGCCACGGGGGACGGACGAGGAGTGCGCCTCGCTGAGCCCCGGGGGGTCTGGCTCACAGCGGACCGTGAGAAGACGCTCTCCGCCAGCGAATGCCCGCATCGGCCCGGGGGGACTCTTCGTCCAGTTCCGGGAGTATTTGTTTTGCTGAGGTCACTGCGGAAGGACCTCCTTTCCTTCATGGCGCGGCGCTCCTGTCATATCTGTGAGGCCCTGTCATTTGCTGGCTGGGTGCTTCATAAGTGTAATGTTGCTACTGCTAATGAATCATAATGTAAATATCTGTTTTCCGATGGTCTGCGCCCGCTCCTTCGGGTGCTTTTGGCGAAGACAGTGAGTGAGCGAGAGCTGTGGCTTCAGGAAGAGCCACGGCTTCCAACGGGCCCCACCTCTCCCGCGCTGTCCGCACCCTCCGCACCAGCTGGAGCTCACCGACCCGCCCGCCTCCCAGGAGCATCCTCCCTGCCGCTGCCTCGTGGCCACAGCACATCAGTGTCCGGGTCTCCGGCCATTGGCGCCGGCTGTATGCACGGCACTGCCTCGGGGCACAAGGTTGACGCCGCTAACGCCGCATGAAACACGCGTTGCGGCCTCTACGGCTCTGCCCCCCACCCCCCAGCACCACACGATGCCCGAAGGGCCCCAGTGCAGGCAGCGCAGGACAAGGCCGCTGAAAGAGCGGCCAGGAGGTGGAAGAATCGCCTCTGATGTGTGCACTTGGAGCGCTGTTCCTGCAGGAAGCGGCGTCTCGCAGGGCTCTCGGGACAAGTGCCATTTGAAGGAAGTAGCATGCGGACGGCCAGACGCGGGAAGGGACAGCAGACAGCCTGGGAGAGAACCTGGGCGAGCGGGCAGCGGCGAGAAGACACGAGTCTTCCGAGGAGCAGCCAGGAGAGGATTCACTGCAGACTCTGGCATCGGAGTGAAACTTTCTCCCGTTTCTCTCGTGGAAAAGAACGAAGGTTTTTCTCAGCTTCACTGCTGATTTCTGTTCATATACGGTCTCACTGGCTTCCTTTTTTAAAAAAATCCTTTTCCATTGAGTTCTAGAGAGGGAATGGGAGAGGAAAGGGAGGGAGGCAGGAAGGGAGGAAGCATCGACACAATAGCAACACACCAGGTGGCTGCCTCCCGCACACACCCCTAAGGGGCTGGGGAACCTGCAACGGAGGTATGTGCCTTGGACTTGGAATCAAACCCATGACCCTTCAGGAGGCAGGCTGAGGCCAGGGCCTCCTGGCTTTCTCCTTACTGATTCTGATGATCTTATCGATGTTCCCCTTGAACAATTTCTCAACCTCTGATCTACACTAAGAAAAGAGAACTATGCAAATAGACCGTACCTCCACGACGCCCACCAGCCAATCAGGAGTGAGTATGCAAATTAACCCAACAAAGATGGCAGGTTAACGTGCAGGTACAGGCATGGAGCAGTCAGGCAGGGCAGGATGCCTGCTATGAGGGGGAGAGAAAGGGGTGGAGGAAGCTACAGGAACAGCACTCCGGCCAGAACCAAGGCAGAAGGCTCTAACCAGAAGGAAGACTGAAGGCTCCACCCGGAGCGAAGGCAGAAGGCGGCAGCCAGAGCGAAGGCCTGGGTCCGGGGTGCCGGAGGAAAACCGGTGCCATCAGCCAGGGGAAGGAAGGCCTCTTCTGACATGAATCTCCATACCACAGGCCTCTAGTGTCTGAGAAAGATATAACTATATCACAGAGCTCGAGTAATTACAACAGTATGGTTTGGTACGAAAACAGACACCTGGATCAATGGGACAGAATAGAGAGCCCAGAAGTAAACCTACGCACTTATGATTGATTAATGTGCACCCAAGGAGCCAAGAACACACAGAGGACAGTCTCTCCACTAAGCGGTGTTGAAAAAATTGACAGCCACGAGCCCAAGAATGATGCTGGGCCACTCGGCTGCACCACACAGACACCAACTGAAAATGAGAGGAAGGCCCGGAACAGGGGACTCAGACCATAAATCTCCCAAGAACGCTCCTTGACATGCTCCGTGATGACTTTCTGGATGTGACACCAAAAGCAAAAACAAACAAGTGAGACAACAATATCCAACTGGAAAAGCTTCTGCACAACAGAGAGAACTAACAAAACAAAAAGACAACCTACAGAACAGAGATCTCCACAAATCATCTATTTGATGGGGGGTAACACCCAAACTCTATAAAAACGCATACAACTCAACAGCCCGAAGAAAACACAAATAATCCCATTAAAAAACAGGCAAAAGTCCTAAATAGACATTTCGCCAAAGAAGACGCACAGAGGGCCGACAGGTACGTGAAAAGGCACTTGATGTCACTCGTCAGCAGGGAGATGCCAACCAAAACCATGTGAGGTACCACCTCACCCCTGTCAGAACGACCATCGTCAAAAATACAAGAGACGGCAAGTGCCGGCACGAATATGGAAAAAGGAGAACCCTGGTGCACTATGGGTGGCACGGTAAACTGGTGCCGGCGCTGTGGAAAACAGTATGGAGGTTCCTGACAAAATTATCGTACGACCCCGCAGAAACAGAAACAGACTCGAGAAGATATCCGCACGCCCACATTCTCGGCAGCATTACAGTGGTACCCCGAGATATGAGTTTAATTCGTTCCATAACCTTGAGGCGTGGGAAACTATGAGACGCTCCAGTCGCGGTAAACTGGTGGGTCGTGTGCAGCCAGCCGATCCGCGCGATGACTCCTATCTCAACTGTTGCTCATATTTCAAAGCAAAAATCGCTCGCTCGATGGCTCGTATCTCAAAAATCTCGTAGGTTAGGGCATTCATATCTCGAGGCACCACTGTAGCGGTTCAGAAAAACGGAGCTCTCCATCTCAGAGATTAGGCCCAAACTACCTACAGTGTACGCAGGAGCGCGAACCCCAGGAGCGCCTGACCATGCGGTGGTTGTGAAAGAACTGTTTTTGTGATTATGCTTGAGGGGGGGGGGGGGGAAGGAACTGGAATGAAAAGCCATAAACCTGCGATGACAGTGTAATTCCAAGAAGCCGAGCGTGGCTGAGCCCTGGGGGCGCCGCGGCCCCGGCGGTGTCATCCGGACGGGGCGGATGGGGCGAGGGGCCTCCCAGCGGCGCGCAGAAACGACTGCCAGGGGCTGGGCAAGGCGGAAAATCTCATCAGCGTCACGGTCCAAGGTCATTTACCAGCGCGGAGGGCACGGGGAAGCCCTGCCAGAGGAGCGTGGAAGGGCGGCAGGCCCGGCGTGGGCGCGTCCTGCTGAGGCTGTGACAGCCACCCCGTGCCGCGTCCGTCAACAGCAACAGGTCCCGGGAAGGGAGGGCCCCGGCTCCTCTCAGCCCATCAGGAAGGGTTTTCCGGAAAAACAGACGCTCATGCTATGGGCGGGTGTTAACACTGAGCCATTAAAGAGACTGCTTTGCCCCGTGCAGCCCTCACACTCAGAACAGAACTTCCAAACGTCCAGCCGAAACTGGTGTGGCTCAGTGGACAGAGCATCGGCCTGCGGACTGAAGGGTCCCGGGTTTGATTCCAGTCAAGGGCGTGTACCGTGCTTTCGGGCACATCCCCAGTGGGGGGCGTGCAGGAGGCAGCTGATCGATGTCTCTCTCTCTCATCAGTGTTTCTGACTCTCTATCCCTCTCCCTTCCTCTCTGTAAAAATCAATAAAATATATATTTAAAAAAAAGAACTTCCCAACGTCCACATACACTGAACTCTTTTCAGTACCTTTATTTTCACCTGCAATAAGCACGCCAGTCATAACCACCCCACCTGTGACACAGAGAAGCCCCCCAGGGGTACCCCGCTGGTCAGTTCACGGCGGGCGTGTGCCCTCAGGAAAGAAAGCTTCTCCCGCTGTTATCGGGCGAGGAGGTGCGGCGGCCGCAGACCACGCTGTTGCTGAGACAGGCTCACCGCCCGCTGTTCTCCGAATCCCAGGCGGTGGCGTCCTCATGTTCGCGCGGACGGGACTGTGCCACCCAGCACCCTCCACAACACACACGCACCCAAACGTGAAATCACGCGCCGGGGTATCCATCGGAACGGTGTCCTCCACCCTCCACGTCTTCAGTCCGACAGCCACCAGTGAAGACAACACCATCCACTCTGAGATCAGTGTGGCTCACGTTGGTTGTGAATCTGGAGGGGGGGGGGGGAGAGAGGGGGGTCTTTCTCTCCTATTTGTGACAGTAACAAGAGCAGCTGTCGCATTCCCTTTCCGCGCGGCAATAAACCCCCCGAGACTCCTGGGAGCCGCCGCGGATGCCCGTATAACCCAAGCACGTCCTCAGACGCACGAGACACGCTCCTTCCGAGCCATTAGCAGCGGCCGCCGCGTAAGTAAATCAGAATTCCCTCCTATCGCGCCACTCAAATAAAACAAAATTGGATCCTGAACACGATGTGACTTCACGCCTCGCCCATAAATCCTCCATTCTTTCTCTTTCTTTTTTTTACATTAAAAGCAAACTGCCGCCGAGCATCATTGGCCCTGAGACTTCTTCCCAACCAGCGGGAGAGGAGACGCTGCGAGTCCGCCCTGCTCCGCCCCTCAGCCCCGTTTTAGGGGACAAGCAGGGGGTCCCCGTCCCTGTGTGACCTGGTCAACCGCCGGGGCCCCGGACCAATGTTAACAAAAACCTGGCTTTTTCCTGCGCATTTTCTGGGCTCAGCCAGCACCAGGGACACGCACTGCGCTGGCGGTAGACAGGCCGCTGGAGAGGAGGGTTAATGGACACGGGAGGGTGTTCGGACACAGTGGGTGCAGAACGAGGGAAGACCTGCTTTGTCTGGTTAATGGCCAGTCTTTATCCGGCGCTTCCCGTGCACCCGGCACGGTGCGGAGGCCTTTCGGCGCCGTCTTACCGCGTCCTTTCTCGCCAAGGACAGGGAGGGACCTCGAGGTCGGGGTCACCTGCTTCACAGAGGCACAGCGAGGTCGGGGTCACCTCCCGTCCCGGTGGGAGGACTGGGCTGCGAGCGCCATGCCGGCCGGCGACGGAGCCCCGGCTCTCGGTGCCCGCGCCCGCGGTGCCGCCCTTTGTCCGGGACGCGAGCGCCCGAGGGAGGCTTCGCTGACCGGGGCCGTTCGGGCAGCAGGACCGTCTGCAGGACGCGCGCCCGGATACGGACGGCAGCTGCTGCTTGGCAGAAATGGGGATATTTTCTCCTCTCCTCCTTTTTTTCTGTTTTGCCATTTTCCGTAATGGGCCCAGATTGCTTCTGCAGTGAGAAATAATAGCAAACCCGGGAAGTATAATAGATTTAAAAAGTAATGGGCATGTAATATTCAGCCAGAAATGGGTAAGAAATTGCTCCGTCTGATCATCCAGGCGGGGAATACGGTTGGAGGCACAGACCGGCCTGCCTAAAGTGCTCCTTTCTGTCACAGGATTTTCTCTTTTCGTCTTCTGGCTGAGCGTTCCGAGTGCCGAGCGACAAGCATTTGTAACTTTAAAAAAAATACACAAAAGCGCTTCTTCGCCGTAACGTGGTGGAACAAGTGGGTCTGGGAGGAATGCGGAACGGAAGTCGCTGAGCGGCGGAGGCTGAGAGCGTGTGGTTCGTGGGGACCCGGGAACGGCGTGCGCTTGCTCTGTTGGAGGGAGCGGAGACGGTTTGCTTTGTGCATCTACTGGAAAACGGCGTGCTGTGTCGGGAGTGCTGGTCCATTCTAAGACCGAAACCCCTTCTGGAAGGTGGACTGATGAACACGTTGCCGACGAGAGCTGTTTAATCTTTGTTTCAGGATTCTGGCGTTCCATTCTCCCGGCGTGGAAATAACTTCATTTCCTGTGGCATTACACACACGGAATCTGAAGCAGGTAATTGAACGTGAGGAGTGGTTTTTCAATTTAAATGTTTTACACAGATTACGGATTTATACAAAATGCATTGTTTATATAAGTGAGGAGAGTGTTATACATGAAGCAGTTGAATCACATTATAAATGAAAACCAGAATATGTCATCAGACACTCGCCAAAGCCGTGTGAAGAGGCGTGGGAAGAGAGGCACACCCATTGGGTCCAGCCTCCTGTCCGGGTGAGCTTGTCTGTAAAGGGTGCCCCATCACACTTCTCCCACGTGATCCCGGGCAGACCGGCTCTCCACGTGGACAGGAAGAAGCCAATCCCTGTGAGAACAGAAGGAGAGACTGCCGGTGGGACCTGGGTGAGGGGTGGCAGGCAGGCAAGCAGTTAGGGGCAATCAGGCAGGCAGAGTGCTTAGGGGCGATCAAGCAGGCAGGCGAGTGGTTAGGAGTGATCAGGCAGGCAGGCAGGTGAGCAGTTAGGGGCAATCAGGCAGGCAGGCAGGCAGAGTGGTTAGGGGCCATGAGGCAGGCAGGTGAGCAGTTAGGGGTGATCAGGCAGGCAGGCGAGTGGTTAGGGGCGGTCAGGCAGGCAGGCAGGTGAGCAATTAGGAGCCAGCGGTCCTGGATTGCAAGAGGGATGCTGATGTCTGACTGCCAGTGTTATGCATGGACGCTGTAGAGCAGCCGGCAACAATGGGAGTGACGCCTGGCCAGTGAGCAGTTAGGGGCCCCACCGGCCTTTCCCGGGGTCGTCTCTTATTTTCATGGGGCTCTGTGGCTCTGGTTCTCGCAATCCTGAAGTTCGGATGCTCAGCTTTTCCTCCTGTCTATGTGCTTTTCAGCATAGCCCCCTTTTTGCTTAAGTTAGCCCGAGTTGCTTAATATCTATAATAATAAAAGCGTAATATGCTAATTAGACCAGACAGCCAAACGACCTTTCGGACATCTTTCTGGATGAAACCATGGTAGCGAGGGCTGAGGCAGAGGCAGTTAGGGGCAATCAGGCAGGCAGGCAAGCAGATAGGGGCAATTAGGCAGGCAGGCAGAGTGCTTAGGGGCAATCAAGCAGGCAGGCGAGTGGTTAGGAGTGATCAGGCAGGCAGGCAGAGGCAGTTAAGTGTGATCGGGCAGGCAGGTGAGCAGTTAGGGGCAATCACTCAGGCAGGCAGAGTGGTTAGGGGCCATCAGGCAGGCAGGTGAGCAGTTAGGGGCGATCAGGCAGGCATGCAGAGTGGGTTAGTGGTGATCAGGCAGGCAGGCGAGTGGTTGGGGTGGTCAGGCAGGCAGGCAGTTGAGCAGTTAGGAACCGGCGGTCCCGGATTGCAAGAGGGTTGTTGATGTCTGACTGCCAGTTTAGGCCCGATCCTACTAGGCCCAATCCCACAGTTGGACATCCCCCAAGGGGCCCCAGATTGTGAGAGGGTACAGGCGGGCTAAGGTACCTGGCTGCTTCCTCCTTTGCAGGGGCTGCTTCTCTGCCACCCTCACCCGGGTCCCGCCGGCCGTCTCTCCTCCCTTCTCACAGGGACTGGCTTCTTCCCGTCCACGTGGAAAGCCGGTCTGCCCGGGATCACATGGGAGAAGTGTGCCGGGCGCCCTTTACAGACAAGCACACCGTCCAGGAGGCTGGACCCACCGGGCCTGCCTCCCTTCCCACGCCTCTTCACGCAGCTTTGGCGAGTCGGGAGGGCGAAGGGTCGTCTGATGACAGACTCTGGTGTCGCACTTACACTGGGTCTTATTTGCCAGGTAGGGCTGCTCCTTACGCAAACGGACCTGCGCTGGTTAAAATAATGGTACCAAAGGGAAGTGTAGGTAGGGGAAAGGCCCTGCTTTTCTGACCCTCCGTGCCTGGTCCATCCATGTGAGGCCCCCAATGTCCCAGTCTCTAAGTGTTCCTCCAGAGACATTTTCTGGGGGTGCAACCACACAGATCCCCGCCGCCCTCTGCTTCTACACAAGTGGAAACACACAGCACCTTGGGAACTGGCCGCAATGCACTTGCATTTTTTCACTAAACAATGTATCTTAGCCGAAACCGGTTTGGCTCAGTGGATAGAGCGTCGCCTAGGGACTGGAAGGTCCTGGGTTCGATTCCGGTCAAGGGCATGTATCCTGATTGTGGGCACGTCCCCAGTAGGGGGCGTGCAGGAGGTGGCTGATCGATGTCTCTCTCTTTTCTGTTTCCAACTCTCTAGCCCTCTTTCTTCCTCTCGGTAAAAAATCAATAAAATATACTTTAAAAAAATAACAATGTATCTTAGAGATCATTTCATATTAGTGTGTATGTATGTATAATTTTATTTTTTAAAAAGCTTTGTGCCATTTATTTGTTTAGTTATTAAAGAATTTCCTTTTTTAAAATATATTTTGTTGTGTTGGTTTTTTTTTTTACAGAGAGCAAGAGAGAGAGAGAGTTAGAAACATCGATGAGAGAGAGAGACATGATCAGCTGCCTCCTGCACAGCTCCTACTGGGGATGTGCCCGCAATCAAAGTACGTGCCCTGGACCAGGATCAAACCTGGGAGCCTTTCAGTCACAGGCCGACACTCTATCCACTGAGCCACACCGGTTAGGGCTATATACACATAATTTTTAAAGACAGACATAGATAACGCTCTTAAGCTACTGGCTACAGAGTATGGGCCTCAGAGCACGCTGCTGTCAGGGATCACAGAGCTTGATTCAAACCCCAGCTCAGCTACTGACAGCTGTGCGACCTTGGGCAAGTGCCCTCACCGGCGTGCAGCTGCCCGTTTGTAAGATGAAGAGTGAGTGTGCCTTCACAAGGTCCCCGAAAAGATCTCAGAAGCGATCCGTCCTCGGAGCATTTAGCACGGCGTCTTCATCCATCACCGCCGTAATTGCGCTCATCAATTAATCAGATCCAATGAGCGCCTGGTGTGCGGCTCCTTCCTCCGCTGACACAGAACACGCCGCAGGCACCGCCCGTCTCCGGACCTTCTGCCCGGGGTGCCCTTCCTCTCCAGTTCTGCGTGCGTCCCTCCCGCTCCGGCCCGCACCCTCGTCCCGCACGTGCTGGCCGATGGCACGCATTTCTCTTCCTTCCCAAGGTCTGCTGGCTCGCCGATGACCTTCCTGACCCGGCACGTCATCCCTGCCACTGCGTCACGGCGACTCCGTGTACACCCTCCAGGGAGGAGGGATGCTTGGGGGAATGACACTCCCGTGAAGTTCATATTGGCCATCGACGTTATCCGAGTCACTCGGCAGGTGGCTTCTTTCTGCGTGGGGCTTCAGCGGGGGGAGAACCCAGGTTGGGGAGGGACGGGAACGGGAAGAGCAGTAAATGCGGGCCGGGTGCCCCAGCAGCACCTGGGACAGGGCGGGCCTGTCCACAGGGGACAGGGGTGAGGGAGAGGGGAGAGGCGTGGGGGCACGGGAAAGGTGTCAGTAACTCACTGATGGTGGACACTGTGGCCCATGGGGAAGAGGGCGTGGTGTGTCGAAAGAAGCTGCACATAAACCAGAAGAGCTGCCTGAGCTAGAATATTCTAACATTTTTGCTTTGGGGTACAAGATGTCTAATTGAGAAATACTATGTTGCTTTTTTTTTTTTAATATATTTTATTGATTTTTTTTATAGAGAGGAAGGGAGAGGGATAGAGAGTCAGAAACATCGATGAGAGAGAGACATCCATCAGCTGCCTCCTGCTCGCCCCCCACTGGGGATGTGCCCAAAACCAAGTACATGCCCTTGACCGGAATCGAACCTGGGATCTTTCAGTCCACAGGCCGACGCTCTATCCACTGAGCCAAACCGGTTTTGGCTAGGATTTCACTTTTGTTACTACTTCCTTAACATTAAAACTCTGATTTCCTCTTTCAGGTGCCTACATGTATCCCATTCCTAACCATCTTTTTTTTTTTTTTTCATTTACTTTCCTGAAAATGTCAACGTTTAAAGAGATGAGGGCTCATATGTACCCAGGCTTCCTGAGAAGGAAACGACAAATCTCAGCATCTTCACAGAACTGCCCAGAGGTGGTGGGAGGGTGGGGAGGCAGGATCCTTCCACCCTTCGGAACCAGGCCTTCCCGATCCATCTCCCTTCTGCCCTGATGTGCACTGAAGCAGCTTCGGACGATCCTGCCTCACACAGTCCACCCCGCCTCCCAGCCCCAGACTGGCACACACCCTGCAGGACCACACTCGGAGACCTGGTTCTAATTTCCAAACACCTCTGCCCTCCTTTGCAGGGACCGTTTTCTTCTATTTTTCGGTCTTATTTTACACAGCCCTTGAACTCTATGGAGAAAGATAAAGTTCTTTAAGAAAAGCATATTTTTATGCTACGCATACGGAATAAAAATTCATGTTCCTGTAAATTGCTGCTTAGTATTCAGAAATCGTATATTTCAGTGTCAGAGTTCCTTCTATAAAAAAAATTGGCCTTTTTGAATATTGGTTGATTTTTCTCTTGGTTGGTACATGGAAACCCTAAAGACAGAGGAAGAATGTTGACTAATTTTTGTGATTTACAAATAAGTAATCAAACCCAATCTGTGGTGCCAGTTCCTGGAACTCTGCAGATTTTGGTCCAATATCTTATGTTTTAAGCAACTGCTCTGTTTAACATCCCAGAATAAGTCCTGCTTCTGAGACATGGAATCCATTTAGCTACTCTTCTTTGTTAAGAAAGGAAATAAGTTGTTTTTACTCGTTACAGAATAAGACAAAACTTTACATGTAATTTTAAAATTGAGCCGAACTGTTTAAAAGCAATCATCTTCATAGATCTCAGGGATGGGAGGAACTAGTACTTTGGTCCTGTCAGGAAAAGTGGAGCTTAACATTTCAGCTAAGGCTGCGCCGTCTTCCTTCAAGCCTGGTACCCCATAAAAACTGGATGTAGCCTGCAGACTCTCACAGGGAGCACCCCGAGTTCTTGGAGTGTCTGCACTTTTCCTCTGAAATGTAACTTCTGCTAACGTAAGACAGGATGTCAGGGTGTCGTGCTGTCCGGCAGTGTTTAAGGTATCTCAGGGAATAATCCACTGAAGGCTCTGGAAATGAGCACTATTATGTGTATTTATTGCAGGTGAAAAGAAAATCTCTTGACTTTCAAACATCTTTTTTAACCCAGAGGCAAGATGACACTGAGCAATGTTTTTTTGCAGACTGCCTAGCAGCTCAGCGCCAACGGGAAATGACTCAGAAAGTCATCTCTGATTTTCCAGGTCATTTCGTGAGCGTTGATCTCCTCAGAGCACAGGAGGGTCCTAGAGGCGCAGTGCTGACTGCAGGCGTTGGGTGGTCGGCCTGCGAACACGACCCTGGGCCTGTCCTGGTGCCCCCGAGGCCGGTGCTCAGCTCAGGAATGAGTCTCAGGTGCGCGTGGACCAGAACCTGTCACACTGCTGTAGGACTCAGGGCACTAACTTGGTTGATTGTGAATCAGTATAATAATCAATTTGCATGAATGACAAGCCATACTTTTTTCTTTTGGTAAATAAAGATACTGTAAAGATCTTACGGTATCTGAAGAAGTTACCAGGTGTACCAGTTAATAATGCGGATTTTTTCAATAGATGGAGTTACACGTATGTTGATATAGATGTGATTTGATATGTGTGCTATTTTGTTGTATTGACAGCAAGCTTCAAAACTTCATAGGTCAAATTTGCTGAAGGTGTTAACATCAGAGATATTTTTACGCTTAAAAATGTTGAATTTCGTGCCAAAAAAAAAAAAAGCATTTGCGGGAAGTTTTAATTCATTTACTCTATTTTGAAGAAAAGGGCCGCTGAAAGCTATCATATACTCCGGAAACTTTATGGTGAACATGCTCCATCTCAAGATCCTTGTGAACGCTGGTTTAACTGCTTTAAAAAAGATTATTTCGATGTGAAAGACAAAGAACGTCCAGGCCAACCGAAAAAGTTTGAAGACCAACAATGACAAGCATGATTGGATGAAGATGCGTGTCCAACTCAAAAACAACTTGCAGAAAGATTAAATGTTGCTCAGCAAACTATTTCCAATGGTTTACAAGCAACGGGAACGATTGTAAAGGAAGGAAAATGGGTACCACATCAACTGATGCGGAAAACCGCAGTCATCAGTAAAATGTTGCTTCAACGGCACGAAAGAAAGTCTTTTTTGCATTGAATTGTGACTGGCGATGGAAAGGGGATTTATTTTGAGAATCCCAAATGGACAAAATCATGGGTGGATTCAGATCAACCATCAACATCGACTCCAAGGCCAAATCGCTTCGAAAGAAGACAATGCTTTGTGTTTGGAGGGATCAGGAAGGTGTGGTGTATTATAAGCTTCTAAAACCAGGTGAAACGGTTAATACTGATCGCTACCGACAACAAATAATCAATGTGAACCACGCTTTGACCCTGAAACGACCAGAATGGGCCAGAAGACACAGCAAAGTAATTTTGCGTCATGATGACGCACCATCACACACGTCAAAACCAGTTCAAGACTCGTTGAAGATCTTGCCTGGGAGGTATGAACACACCCGCTGTATTCACCAGCCCTTGCTCCGTCAGATGACCACTTGTTCCGATCGACGGCACACGCACTGACTGAGCAGCACTTCACAACGTGCGAAGAAGTGGAAAATTGGGTCTCTGAATGGTTTGCCTCAGAACAAGGAAAGTTCTATTGGGACGGTACCCACAAATGACCTGAAAGATGGGAAGATGTGTAGCCAGCGATGAACATTACTTTGAATAAAGCACTTTTGATGTTTCTCTTGAAATTATCATGTTTTTCTTTGATTAAAATCCTTTGATTAATAACCGGTACACCTGGTACTTTCCAAAGAAACACTCACGCTTTGTGTTGTAAAAAAAAGAAAAAAAGTTCTTTTTGAAACCTAAGATTTAACAAAATAAACGTGCAGCTGTTACTGTTGACTGCTTTTTAATCATATCTACAGGGGTCAGAGGTCAAACTGTACGGGAACTACAGAGAGGTCTTGCTTTCCCTTTTGCCTTCCTGCCTGTTGGCCCCCTCCCCCGTCCCAGGTAATCATTTGTGTTGGCTTCTTTCTTTTAAAAACATCCTTTCAAATGGAAGTAAAACTCATATACCATCAACAAGGACGTAAATAATCCAGGGGCATTTAACAGTGTTGTGCAAACCCACCTCCATCTCGTTCCGGGACAACCTTCCTGGCATGGTTACCCGCCCCCCAAAGAAACCCTGTGCCTGGTAAGCAGCTCCCCCACACCCCGCAACCACCAATCTGCACTGTTTGCGTGGCCGCCCCTCTTCCGGAGCTATGAGCGGCTTCACACAATAGGAGACGTTCTCTGCTTGGCGTCTTTCATCCGCGGCCCTTCACTTCTCTTCACGGCCGGATAATCAGTGCCGTGCGTACGTGCCGGAACTGGGTTGCCCGTCCCTCTGCTGATGGACACCCGCGCCGTGTCCACCCTCTGGCTACCGCGAGGAACGCAGCTCTGAAAATGCACGGACACGCACTGAGCGCTTGTTTTCATTTCTCCGGGGTCTGTGCCTCGGAGTGCAAGCGTGGATCATATGGTAATTCTCCGCTCCGCTTTTTGAGTAACTGGCTGTTTTCTACGGCGGCTAAACTGTTTTACATTCCCGCCGGCATCGTGGGAGAAAAACGCCGGCGTTTCCACGTTTTGCGGATGCTTATTTTTACTTTTCATTATCCTCCTCCTCGAAGAGGCGACGTGGTATCTCGTGGTGGTGTTGACTCGCGTTTGCCTAACAGGTAATGATGCTGAGATGTTTCCGTAGACTCACCGGGCATCTGCAATGCCATCTTCGGAGAAATAGCTCTGCCCGTCTTTAAACTGCATCCTCTCTGCTGCTGAGGTTTAAGAATTCTCCCTACATGCTGGACACTAAACCTGTCGGATAGAAAAGGTGTGCATTTTCTCTCACGTTCCCCAAGGTTCTTTTTGAAAATACAAGTCGATATACACACACATTCTCATCCTCCCCGCCCCATCCTGCATCAAAGGTAGCATATGACACACAGATGTACTCTGACTTTTTTTTTAAATATATTTTATTGATTTTTTTACAGAGAGGAAGGGAGAGAGATAGAAAGTCAGAAACATCAATGAGAGAAAGACATTGATCAGCCGCCTCCTGCACGCCCCACAGTGGAGATGTGCCCGCAAGCAAGGTACATGCCCCCGACTGGAATCGAACCCGGAACCCTTCAGTCCGCAAGCCGATGCTCTATCCACTGAGCCAAACCAGTCTCGGCTAACTTTTTTTCTTTAACTTGGTTTTTATCAAACTAAGTATGATCCAGAAACCTTTTCATATTAGTACATAGGGATTCCTTCTTTCATTCCTTCTCCCCTCCCCTCCCTCTTTGCAGAGTACCTCATGGTACGGAACCAACATGTGTGCCACGGTCCCCAGGTTACGTGGGTTATTTGCAGCCTTTATACCACTCCAGAGAGTCCACAGCAGACAGCCCATACAGGCGGGTGATTTCACCCCGTACCGCTGAGTCTGGGTGACAGTTGTCAGAAGTGGGTCACCGCCGCCAAGCTCTGCAGTCTTACACAGGTGATCTCTGAAAGCAGCAACTCACATCCTGCTACCTGAGACTTCTCCTCCGCCGCTCCCGTTACCCTTCATCACACTTCATTCCTGAAAGAACCACTGCGCTGCCTCAGAGGGCCGGCCCACCCAGAAGGGGAGCCGCCGCTGTGGGGGGCGCTGAGGCGTGTGTGCCGGAGAGCACGGTGACACTTCAGACACATGCATCTGTTCCCTCCAACTACAACCTAAGCGGCTTAAGTGAACATCCATTCGGCTCCTCGTTCCCCGTCAGAGAGAACGGAGAAGGATGCGTGCCCTCTGCCTCGCCGCCACGCACCCGCTCGCCACACCCAGCATCGTGAGGATCGGTCCCACTTTTAAAAAGTACAGTGAGCCAATACCGGTGTGGCTCAGTGGATAGAGCATCGGCCTGCGGACTGAAAGGTCCCGGGTTCAATTCCGGTCAAGGGCATGGACCTTGGTTGCGGGCACATCCCCAGTGGGGGGTGTGCAGGAGGCAGCTGATGGATGTCTCTCTCTCATTGATGTTTCTGACTCTCTGTCCCTCTTCCTTCCTCTCTGTAAAAAAACCAATAAAATATATATTTTTTAAAAAAAAGTACAGTGAACGTGGTGACTTACGGGCCGGCCGTAAGTCAAAGACCGCCGCCAGTTACCAGCATTCTTCTCCCTGCCTTCCGGGGTCTTCTTCTCTGTGCCCCTCCCCCTCTCTCTGGGAAGGGTCCCCTCAGCGCCTCCTTCGGGTCACCGTCCCCAGGCCCCTCCCACTGGGCCAGTATCCCATCTCCCACAGCTTCGCCATACGGCCCAGGAGGCCGGCACCGGGCTGTGGTCATGGACGAGCCACCCGGTGGTCCCGCCCAGACTCCTCCAGGCCAGCGCGTCTTCCCGAGCCGGGGACCTGTTTCACGCTCCATCTACCGTCGCTAAGCGCTCGCCGTGAATTAATGGGGGCGGTTTATGCTTCTCCGTAAGTGAGAGTGCTCCCCGGGGCTTCATCGTGGGCCGTCTTCCTTGTAATCTCCTCGCTCTTTGGCGTGACCCTCCCTCCCCCAGCACCGCCTCCGTCCCCTCTCCTCCTTCCAGCCCCGCCGCCTGGGCTCTGGGCCCGGCATCCTATGGGAACCGCCAACACAGCATCCCCCCGTCCACGCGGTCACTGCGTTACCCAGGGCGGCGGCTGGCCCGAGGGCACATTCTGAAATAAAGGTGGAAGCGAATACACGGTCTCGTCTTCTCTTTTTAAATTGTGTTACGCAGACCTCACTTCCTGCCTGCCTGCTGCCTCCTCAGTGGAAGTGTTCCCTGCACACCCCGTTTTTCTATTGCCCGACCGAACGGGGGCCCCGCTGGCCGTCCGGGCTATTATAATGACCGACCGCTCTTTCAGAGAACGCCCTGGGCCCTCACCTGTTCGTCCCTCAAGCCTTACTTGCTCTCCGAAGCTGACCAGGTAGAGCCTCTGATTCCGAACTCACCGCCCCAGACCACCTCTAGACTCCTCCCCGGCTGTTCTCTGGTCCTGTGACCTCGCTGTGTCAGCCGGTCTGTGCCATGCCCGGTGTCACCGCCGCCCACCGAGCCACCTCGGCTGGAAACCTGAGACTCATCTGTTCACCTCTTCCTTCCTGTCCCCCTCCCGCCCGTCAGCCGGCCAGTTTGACAGCCTGTGGATTTACTGAGTGTTTCTCCCAGTGGCTCTCATTCTAACTCAGTGGTTCTCAACCTTCCTGAGGCCGCGACCCTTGCATACAGTTCCTCATGGGGTGGTGACCCCCAACCATGAAATGTTGCTACTGTGATGCATCGTGATGTCAATATCTGCATTTTCCGATGGTCTTAGGTGACCCCTGTGAAAGGGTCGTTCAACCCCCAGGCTGAGAACCGCTGCTCTAACTGAACCTTCTGCCTGTGTTCTGGGTGGAATCCATCCCCTGCATGGCTCCCCAACATAATCTCACCAGGCGTTTCTGCTTTTTGGGGTTCTGACTACAAGCTCAGGGAGCTGCGTAGCCCGAGCCTTGCTGTCCCAGGTTTCACTCCCCGGAGACCAGGTCCCCCCACGTCCCCCGGTTGCTCCCCTCGCTGCAGCTCACTGTGGCATTTGCCTCCCGGCCCCGGTCCTGCGGGTCCCTGTAGCCCTGACGCCGCCCCCTCTCTCTCTACC
>PVJN01038073.1:0-20557 GCA_004026805.1 Lasiurus borealis
ACTTCTTGTAATGTAAGAAATAATATGACTTTCTAGATTATTACACTGTTTGCAAGGTATCACAGAAAGGAAGGCATCCTAACTAAAAAGGAGGTTATAAAAGAGGTCAGGGTCAACTCAGTTATAAATGTTATAGGGAACAATGAAATTCAGTTTCTATTTCCTTGGGCCTGGTGGGTTTGACTTTTTATATAACTGAAATAGTGTGCTTTCAGATTTGAAAGTGGATTTAGGAAAAATAGGTACTTGTTTGTTTCTGCTCTGGGAATGACTAAAGATATAAACATGTAGTTCATGTAGTCCAGATAAGGACAATTCTGTACTGAAATTCTGAGATTCGCACTCATGGAGCCACTTGGTTAGTGGAACATTGTTCCTTTAAAATCCTCTTTCCATTCATTTTTTTGTGTCTAATATCTTCATCCATTCCTTGCATAAATAACTGAAATTGAGTTGAGGTTGGTTATGCATCCCAGATTTTGAGTATTTCTGCAAAAAATACCACCTAACTTTTATACCTGTTTACAAACATGGGGGCATCCCAGTAATATAAGATATGCTGCATTATATCCCAAATACAAAATACTCCAAAGAATTGCAGTGCCCAAATGCAAATATTCTGTTTCAATTTAAAATTCATTAGGATCAACCAAAGGACTTGTATGCATGCATATAAGCATAACCAATGAACACAAGACACTGCAGGGTTAGGGTATGCCTTGGAGGAGGGAAGCAATGGGAAGATATGTATACATGTAACACATTAATACAAATAATAAAATAAAATAAAATAAAATAAAATAAAATAAAATAAAATAAAATAAAATAAAATAATTAAGATTCTGCCAAGTAAGGTCTCAGTCCCTTTCCACAGAAGAACTTTTCACTATCTGATCCTTTCTTAACTGTCTGAAAAATTTAAGATCATTATGGAGTAGTTCTGAGGCCTTGATAAGCATCTCGAAGATTGGCAAAACTATTGAATAACCCAGAGTTTTCGAGAGGAAATGAAAAGTTTGGGCAGAAAGAATAATAGTAATTAAAATTGGAAGTATGTGTTGGCCATGAGGGTAAGTTGGTTGGATCGTCATCCCAATATACCAAGGTTGTGAGTTTGATGTTCGGTCAGCACAAGCAGAAATCAACCAAGGAATGCATAAGTAAGTAAGACAAAAAAAATTAATGTTTCTCTCTCTTCCTCTCTCTCCCTAAAATAAATAAGTAAACAAACAAACAAATAAATAAAACTGGAAGTGGATAAGTTGTTAAATAGTCCTGTCAGAAGCTCCCCTATCTACTATTGAATCTGCTAAAGTCAGGAAGAGATTTGGGTCGAGAGGGATAAAGTGATAATAACTGTGACCAACCTCATTGCTATGAAATGAAGTTCTAGAATTTTAATGTAAGGTACACATGCACATTAAATGATATTTATTTTTAAACATATTACTAACAAAGACAGAAGTTTGCAGACATATTTCCATGTAAGAATTTACTGTAGTGTTTTCACATGACATTATTCTAGAAAAGCAAGTGATTATCTAAAAGTGTAAATTAGGTATTGATAATCAATCAAAATAATTTAAGTTACCACTGATACCATACTACATTGTGTCAATGTTTAAAATTTAATTAGAGAATCCGGTAGCAGGCAGTATATTGATTTTTTTTCCTACTATCGGAAGTGATTTCTTATCAAATTCTGACTTTTCATTATAGTAAAACTTTGCTTTTCAATCTTTCTTTCACAGAAGTTTTTTTTTTTAAATCTGTATCTCTTAGAGAAAGAATAAGCTCAGTGAATGTATGTGAAAGCTTTAGGATACTTATCATATCCTATTCTTGAGCTGGATTTATGCCCTAGTTGGAAAACAAATTGTTTTTCTTGAACTTGCAGCCTTTGATGTCATAGGTTAATTGGAGTTTTCTGTCATGTCCTAATATCCCCATTTGGGAAAAATCCTGAGCTACCCTGAATGAAAATCTTTCTAAAACTGTATGCTGGGACAACAACAAGAGGTCATTTTTTTTTTTCTTCACACACACACACACACACACACACACACACACACATACACACACACAAATACACACACACGTACAGGCACATGAGATCCTGCATACACAAGTTCAGTTTATGCCTTTATGAAATATATTTGCTAACAAAATACATATCTTGAGAATATATTTGTCATATTTAAATTAAAATATTGTTATGCTACTTAGATGAGAAATATATAATTTTAAAATATTCTAGGACTATTTGCCTTATGGAATGAAGTCTTTCTACTTCACTGATTCAGTTGTAATATATTTCTTTCTGATGACATTAGAAAAGTAAGGTGTTTTTTAATCATTTAAAATTAACATTCTATTATTCATTATACATTTTTTATCTCATTTATTTCCAGTACACACTAAAATGTGTCTTAATTATTATAAAGGGGTGTCTTTATTTTTACTTGTTCAAATTTTCCTTTTTACTAATGCAAATACCATCATTAAGAAATAATACATTCCAAATTCTGTAGCTAAACCTGCTATTTACAGGATATAAAAATGTTTTCTTCTTCAATGGTTGAAGAATTATAAAAGGAGATGGGATTTAAATACCATCTCCTTCTAACTTCATTTGACTGAAGGAGGAATTAAATTGGCCCTGAGTAATGCTGATCATCTGGTATCTTTGACCTTTTAATATAACCTGCTTAGAGGAAGGAGGAAACACAATTTGAAGAGGTAATGGGAACTGCATCCTATGACATTTAGCATCTAAGTGGAATACTATACTTTAAAAAAAGTATACTTTAATTAACCCTGGACTGTTTTGCTCAGTGGATAGAGCACTGGCCCTTGGACTAAAGGCTCTAGGTTTGAGTACAGTCAAGGGCATGCAATTTGATTACAGACACGATCCCCAGTAGGGGGCCTGCAAGAGGCAGCTGATAAGTATTTCTCATCAATGTTTCTCTCTATCCCTCTCCCTTCCTCTCGGTAGAAAATCAATAAATATATATATATATATATATATATAATGATTTTAATTAAAACACAATAGCTTGCTAAGATATTGATCACTGTTTCCAGATAAATTTAAGTACTATGTTTTTGTATATAAATAGCACACTTCCAACTAAATTTGATGACTGGCCTCACTTTAGAAGTTATAATACACCATAGTGATAGTAAATTAAGTTCACATGTATCCTGCCACCACCACCTCACATACTACCCATCACGCTAATGCTAAAAATATTTCTGTGCCAGGGAGTGGCATCATAAACTTCTAGCTTTATGCACCACAGATATGGCCGGAGAAAAAATCAGATAAGAGAACAGAAAAAGATAATGAAGAAGTAGAGGACTGAACTTGAGGAAAAATGAATACTAAATTACAAAAGCCTAAGCTGGTGAATAGGTGTCTTAGGTACAGGCTGGAGGGGGACCGGACTTGGGCAATCTAATATTATGGATGTCTGTTGATTTTTGTCTATCATTAAAGAATGATTGCTATGCTAGTTGGATGCATGTCCTTTCTTCTTCTTTTATAAAATAATTTTATTTTATTTTATTTTATTTTATTTTATTGTTTTATTTTATTTTATTTAGAGTTCATTTTTCAACGAGGGAAGGCTTGGAATTGTAACATTACAAACATGGGCTTTGTTAGAGTAGTGAATGAACAGACCAAGACAAGCCTGTTTATCTTCTTAGCTAGAGTAATTGACCCAGAAATGGGCAAATGATCCAAGCCAAGCATTAGTTTCTTTTATATTAGTATAATGTTGGACTTCCCAGAAATATGGTCCCATTATAGTGTGATTGTGAAGCAGATGCATAACATGTTTGAGTTTTGTTGTGATAATTTTTCCAGATATAAAGAGAGCAAGCCTCTACCAAGACCTGATATAGTAAACATCACATGATTCTCAACCTTTCTAATGCCACGACCTTTTAATAATGTTCCTCATGTTGTTATGACCCCAACCATAAAGTTATTTTTATTGCAACCTCATAATGAATCATAATGTAAATATCTGTATTTTCCAATGGTCTTAGGCTCTACAGGACCCACAGATTGAGAACTGCTAGCAGAGTTGCTTAGGCCCTAAGACCATCAGAAAACACAGATATTTACTTTACGATTCATAACAGTAGCAAAATTACAGTTATGAAATAGTAATGGAAATAATTTTATGGTGGGGGGTCACCACAACATGAGGAACTGTATTAAAGGGTTGAGGCAAGAAAGGTTGAGAACCACTAACCATTTCAGATAGTGTCTTTTACTAAAGAACCTGCACTTTGGCAGTGACTTTTGCTTGGCTATTTTTTTTTGTGTGTGTGTGTAATCTGATTAATACAATTGATTATTTGACTTGTATAAAATTATATTGTTGCAGAAGCATGTCAATTTCAGTCACATACATTTGGGTTAATCAGTCAGCAAATAGGCTTGTGCAAATAATCACACATTTTCAGATGATATCAAACCATTTACATCTCTTATAGTCTGTCCACCGTTAAACTGATTACTCTGGCTCTTCCTAAGCAATAAAATCAACATTGTTATTGATTTTATTTTCTCTTGAGATATTGAGAGTGATTATATATATATACTCAGGCATATGTCATTGAATTTCAGTGTAACAAATAATTTAGAAGTTAATATACTCTTATGTAATTTGCATATTAAATAAATGTTAAATGAATCATGTTTGTAGTATAATTTAGAGAATGGTATTAAAAAGAGGGAAAACTTGAGAGAAAGAATATTGATGGACAACATTTATAAAATTATTTGTCTGATAAGTAATTTCTAAATTAATAGTTTATGTTCAAGAAATATATTTTATGATATTTTAAAAATTACCAAGTACAAACATTGTAGATAAATCTGAAAATGTTTTTGCATGTTCTAATTTCTTTCATTATATAAGGTAACAGTCTGGAGAACTAGAGTAGTTCATCATATCTCTTGGAATCTTAGTTTCCACATTGATAAGGTAACATGAAAATACTTATAAATTCTTTGGAGATTAAGTGGGAATATATATGTTTATACACATCAAATTTAACACAAAATACTACTATCATTTTTCTATATTTTCAAGATCTGGATATATTCTTAGTTATTTTCATTCTTTTTTTCAAATAAACTACTTATCCAAATATGTTTACATTTTCAACATTGTATGATTGAACAAAGGGTAACATGTATGTTAAAGCAAATTTAGTGAAATAAATCTACCCTAAAACTTGTATTTCACATCTTTTATGACAGTGTCAGCAGAGTTCACTTAAGCTAAAGAAGCCTCCCTATTTTATTTTGCAACTGATCAATGTTTCTCACATTGATATTTCTCTTTCTCTCCCTCCCCTTTCCTCTCTCTCTAAAAATAAATAAAAATATTTCCTCAGGTAAGGATTAAAATAAATACATAAACATAAATAAATAAATAAATAAATAAATAAATAAATAGTATCATTATATATATATAATTCAGAACTTTTTATTTTCCCTTATTCAATTATAAACAACGTAACTATGCTATTTAGATTTTAAATAAGAAGAAAAGTAGATGTTGACAATAATAACCACATACTGGACCCTAACAAGCATTGAGTATTATCATTTAAATATTCTTTTTATTTTAAATTTGATAAATTACGCATAAATGGTGCTTTCAAATATTTTACATATATATTTTGAAATTCTAATTTTCTATTTTTAGGGAAATAGGAGTATCAAGTCACAGAAAGAAAGCAAAGGATACAGAAAGACTGACAATTGGAGCAGTGGCTATGAATCTGATGCTTTCTCATATACCATTGGGTCTATTGCTTGATCTTTATATTATACATACTTTTCTTTAGATCACATGGAAACTTTTCTCTCTTTAAAACCTGAAAAAAAGTTAATGGATACATGCATCTTTCTATTTTCCAGTTATACTAGTACATGTGTATGGAACTATCCAAGTGAGTAAACAAGAAAGCTTCATAAATTGTGACAGAGGAGTATTTAAAAAATGTGGCAGCTTCTCTAGAGAAAAAAATGATGGTTCTGGATATAGATAGTTGATAGCAAAGGACTACCCAGAATACAGATACTTTCCTAGGTTAAGGAAAAGTCAAGTAAGTTACCAGTATTATTGAGGGAAGCAACCTTTCTTTCTTTTTCTTTCTTTCTTTTTTTTTGAGTCGGGAAAAAACACAAATTGTAAAATAAATTTATTGACATAACATTTTCCTCTTGCTTTTTTCCTAGATTTTGCTAAGAAAAAAGCATGGATAATATAAATGGAAAGAAGAAGTAGAGGACTGAACTTGAGGAAAAATGAATACTAAATTTTCAGATAGTGTCTTTTACTAAAGAACCTGCACTTTGGCAGGTTTTTTCCTTTTGTGGTGACTGAAATCACTGAATATCAAAACATATGTAGACAAGTCTCCTTTAAGTTCTAAGCTGAGACACAGGTGAGATCCTACAGTCCTTTGGCAGTATTAATGTTTGGAATGAACTGCAGTTAGACTGATTGGAAATTATCTCAATCTACTATAGCAACTTCTCAGTCCCAAATCTCCTCAATAGTTGGCAATATTTAAAGGATCGCTTACTCACTTTCATCATTAGAAATACAAGAGCTTACCGCCTTAGAGACATGGGAGAAGAAATAAAATCAAACAAAAAATATAATAGTATTCCTCAATTTATATATACATGCACATATATATGACAAGTATAAAGTATTTTAGACATCCAAAGTATCAAGAAATTTAGAATACTAGTATATATGTCACAATATCAAATAATCTACCCTATAGGTAATTATATAAAAAGACAAAAGCATAAAGAAAAAAAACAATATATGAAAAATAATGACCTAAAATGTTCTGAATTTAATAAACTTCATGTGTTAAAGAGTTCAGAAAACCAAAACCAAAATTCATGCACAGAAAAACAAATTTGACACATTTTTTTTATCAACCTATTGAAAATAGATCTGGATACAAAATTTTAAAAGTAATCCTAGGATGAAAAACATTTATATCACATATGATGAAACAAGGATAGGTACCACAGGTTATTTCTCTACAGAAATATTTACTATGTTAAATATGTTTAATATGTAATTTCATTAATAAAATCAATGGAATGACATTTAAAGTGTTAAAAATGTAGCTCAAATTTGAGCTCAAAATGAACAAAAACATCCTTCAAAATAAGGTGAAATAAAGATAGTTTCAGTAAATTATAACTGAGGAAATTTGTAACTATCTGATATGGATCCAAAAAAGTATAATTAATTAATAGTTTTCCATGCTAAAGAGAAAATATGTCAATTCTAAACTGAAATCTACAGATATGATAAAAGAAAACTATAAATGGTAAATAAGTGGTAGGAATAATAGACTATTTTTATGTTTTTCTAATTTTTTATTGATATATTTTCAGTTATTCAAAGGAAAAGCAATTGTCTTTTATATGCATGTTTAAATTCTATATAGGATTAATTAAAATAATGGGAATAAAGTGAAGATAAATATAAATACATTATTATAGCTCTTGTATTATCCTTGACATGGTGGGATATTGATAAAAAAACATTCTAATAAGTTAAGAAAGCATATTAAAGAAAGTTCATAAACATAATAAAAAGAGAGAACTCATAAATACAATACCAGAAATAAAAAAAGAAGAATAAAAATTAAAAACTAATTAGAATACATAAATTTATAATATGATATAAAAATAATATATATTCTATATTTGTTACATTTATTTTTGTATAATATTTAATAAGTCAGGATGATAAATATAGCTTTTATGACTGGTATGGTGAACATATTCCATTTAACATAACATTCTTAAAATCCACCCATATTGTCCCAGCATTTCATCTTTTTTAATAGCTGAAAACTATAGTAAAGTATACATGTACCACATCTTCTTTATGCTGTGTTTTGAATAATTTACTTAAACTGTGTTTTATATTTTGGTAACTTTCAGTTAATGTTTTTTTAATTAATGATCCCTTTCTATTGATTTGCCTATATCTCTTCATATTTATAATTTCAGTATGTTTCCTTAAAAATAGATTTGAGATTGCTATGTCTTCATACAACCTTTAAAGAGAGGTTTTTACCTTTTTGCTATTTTCAACATAAGAGCTAGTTTGTGTGTTAGTTTCAACAGATTTGAATTTTTCTTGCATTTAGGTTTTATTTGCTTCCTAAATAAGAATTATTTTTTCTTGACAAACAACCCAATTAAAAAAAAAATGGCCAGAGGACCTAAACAAGCACTTCTCTCAAGAAGGCATACAAATGGATAACAGACATGAAAAATCAACCTCACTAACTATTTGGGAAATGAAAATAAAAACTACAATGAGATACTACTTCATAACCACTATTATCAACAGGACAGGTAATAACAAGTACTGGAAAGGTATGGTGAATATTCATTGTTGGTGGGAATGTATTCTGGGTACAGTTCTTGTGGAAAACAGTATGGCAGTTCTTCAAAAAATTAAGAAAAGAGTTACTATATGATCCAGCAATCCCTCTTTTGGATATCTTTATGAAAAACTCAAAAACAAAGATATACACACCATTTTGTGGTGGCCAAGGCATGGAAACAACCCAAGTGCCCTTTGATAGAGGACTTGTGGTACATATATACCATGAACACTACTTAGCCATAAAAAAGGATGAAATACTGCCATTTGCAACAACGTAGTCTCAGACTCTCGTGCTAAAGAAAATAAATCAATCAGAAAAATGTTGAGAACCATATGATTTTACTCATATGCGGGATATAAAACTGAAATCATAGACACAAACAACAAACGGTGGTTACCAGAGGGAAGTGGGTAGAGGGATAGTAAACAGTAAAAGTGGTAACAGAGGTGATTTGGCTTTGGGTGGTGGATACACAATGCAATATATAGATCATATGTCATAGAAATGTATGTGTGAAACATATATGATCCTATTAAACCATGTCATCCAAGTAAATTTAATTAAAATATTAAAAGTAAAAGAAAATACGCCCAGGCAATGGGGAAAGCAATATATTTTCAACAAATGGTACTGGAAACTGGATAACCATTTGGAAAAGTAAGGAACCTTGACACACCAAACTGTATAAAAATATTAACTTATGATTGATTGCAGATCTAAATGTAAAACTAAAACTCTAAAGCTCTTCAAGTAAAAAGTAAGAAAATAGCTTTGTAATATTCCGCTGATCAAAGATTTACTAGATCAAATGCAAAATCAGTAATGACAAAATAAAATGATCTAAACTATGTCAAAATGTAAAAAAAAACAACACAAACAAACAAACAAACACTTCCATACATCTGAAAAGGAAATCTTTGAAAAAAGAATGAGAGAATATATTTGTAAAACCAAGTCATGAAAAGGGACTTATGTCTTGAGTATTTCTGAAACATCTGCAGCACTATAATCTAAAATAAATAGGCCAATTTAAAAAGAGGTTATAGTCATTTCTAGCTTGGCATCTGAAACGTAAAAAGGTTGGAATAAAATATTTTTTGCAAAAAAGAAAAAGGTGAAAAAAGTGATAATAAATAACTTTTCTAGGGCTTTACAGAGAGTTGAAGTCACAGGGTGAACTGCTACCAAAAAAACCTAAAGAGAAGGTGAATATAGAGACTCACATTTGAGATGTCCTCACCAACAGGAGAACCAGCTGGAGCCATAAACTAACTGGTGGTGTAAATGATGAAAAATAACATTCGTTAACTGCTGGAGGTAGAATGCTGATCAGTGTGAGAGAAGGAAACTTTCGGTGATTGCAGTTTTAGGGAGCCCCCACTCTTCTCTGGGTTTTGACTCTAGGAACCCCACACATTTCTTACCAAGAGTGAGAAAAACCTATTTTTCTTGGCAGGGAAGAGATGATCATTTTGAAACTTGTCCAGGGTGTTCTCTATTTCAAAGGTCTGCCCTGTAGGGAGCAGCTAAAGGGTTAAGCCTCTGACTAACCTGTTGGCAAAGCCACAAACAACTCCCAGTTTAGAGGGCACAGCTCTCTTAACATAATTAAGCTAGAGCTTGTGACTGCTCCCTAGATCTTTCCTGGGTAGCTAATGGGCTATGGAAGGTGCAGCAAGTGCTGCCTAAATAAGTGGAACTCCTAAGAACATTGTAACTATGTTGACCACTACCTTGTTTACCACTGACTATAAAATAAAGCATCAGCTTGCCCTTTGGATCTTTTTCTGTGGCCTTAGCCAGGCACAGGAGATCCACCTAGACCCAGCTTATTCTCTTTGTCTTTTCTTTATCCTTCATTGCCCCCCTCCCTCATCAGGCTGGCCGAACTCTTGGCTGAGCTGGCCAGGCACACTCCCCCCAAAGGGAAAGAGTTTACCTGATCTTTATCCTAAAGGAAAAAAGGAAATAACCCATATCCAAACAATGCTAGCTCTCCAGTCTCACCTGTAGGGAAGAAAAGCCAGGAATCACCTGGAAAGGTTGCAGCTAAAGGACACAACCCCAGTATAAGAATGAGACTCATTTACACCATTACTAGTACAGACTGCTTTCCACATCAGCAGGGCAAACTAGTGGAACAAAATGCATTAAATCTGAAAAGAAACGTTAAGGCTTTTTTTTTTTTTTAATAAGGGTGTTTAGAAAAACTGAGCAAAAGGAGAGAAAAAAAAAATTATAGGAAATCAAATACTCTGACACTTGTACTAGTAGCTAAAGTAAGAACTAAAGACAGACTGATCCCTATCCAGACTAAGATAAAAACTCACATTAAAAGCCTTTTTTCCTTGGTTCCTATGAGCTTATAGAACATATTCAGCTTTAAAAATAATACACATTACAGTCCATGCTAAAAGGCAAGTAAAATCACAGCCTAAAGAGACAAAAAACAACCAGCAAATCTGGACTCAGATAAAGCAGATCATTTGGAATTATCATACCGGGAATTTAAATAAACTATGAATAAAATGTTCAGAGCACTATTGGGAAAATTACACAACATGTAATAACAGATGGGTAATGCAAGGAGAAAAAAACCTGAGAAAGAATTTTAAAATTTCCTATAATTCAAAAACTCTTAAGATAAATAAAGAATGCCCTTGCAAGATAAATAAAGAATGCCTTTGCTGGATTCATGAGTAGACTGGACCTGCCAAAAATAGATCAGTGAGCTTAAAATTTATCAATAGAAAATTTACAAAACTAAAGAGAGAAATAATTCAATGAAACAGAAAAGGAAATCCAAAAATTATGTAGCAATTTCAAGAAATATAATATACATTATTAGAATACCAGAGAAAAAAAGAGAAGGGGATATAAGAAATATCTACAGTGACAATAGCCAATACATTTTCAAATTCATGACAGACAATAAATCTCAGATCCATGAAACACCAAATACACTAAATAAAAGCAAAACAAAACAAAGGAGACACCAAAAATATAATAATAATAAAGTCAACATGAAAGCATTTTATATTCCACTAGAGGCCCAGTGCATGAAATTAATGCATGGGGGCCAGGGTGTTTCTCAGCCCAGCCTGTATCCTCTCCAATCCATGAACCCCGTGAAGAATGCCCGACTGCTGGTTTAACCCAATCCTGGAGAACAGGCCTAAACCTGCAGTCAGATATCTCTCTCACAATCCAGGACCACTGGCTTCTAACTGCTCACCTGCCTGCCTGCTGATTGCCCCTAACTTCCCTCCCTGCTGGCCTGGTCACCCCCAAATGACCCACTGGTGGCTTAGTTGCCCCTAACTGCCCCCTCCCTCTAGCCTGGTTACCTTTTGATAACCCCTGCTGGTCTGATCACTCCTCACTGGCTGGCCAGGTCACTCCCAACTGCCTTCCCTGCAGGTGTGGTGGCCCTATGCAGCCTGTTGCTTGGTCATTTGGTTGCCCCTCAATGAGCCCCCCACCCTACCAGCCTAGTCACCCCATGCAGCTTGTTCAGTCATCCATTTGGTTGCTTAGGCTTTTATATATATATACACACATTTGCAGAATTCCAAGAATGAAGGAAAAATCTTGAAATCAGTCTCAGAAATAGAGAAAGGAAAGGCTTATCCAAGAAGGAACAAAGATAAAACTACATTGGTTTTCTCAACAGAAACTATGCAAGTGAGGGAGGGCAGTGACATTAAAGTGTGGAAAGAAAAATAGTGTTAACCAGATACATGGGAAAAGCTCCCACATACCTATTAATTTGAATGCTACATTAATATGAATGCTATACAATAATTAAAGTGAAAAAATTGGATGGCTCTCGCAAACATAATTAACTAGACACAAAGTAATGCATTTTCTTTTATATAAATTAAAAAAAAACAGCTTTTAAGATATTGATTCTATAGCAATCAGGGTATTGATTATATTTGGACAGGAGGGGTAAATACTAAGGGACAAGTAGGGGGCTCTGGAATATTAGCAGTATTTCTTGATTTTGATAGTTTGCTTTGGTGTATTCACTTTTTTGATAACTTTTAGGCTTGTACATTTATTACTTGTGAATTTTTCTGTAAGCATGTTATACAATTTAAAAACTTTTTAAAATCTGTAAATCACATAAACAATCTAGCCATTTATTTAGGCAAAAGAGTATATCCTTTGACTTCATTCCCAATCTGTGGCTTTGGATTTATGACTGAGCCAAGATCACACAAGTGAATGGGACTAACCCATATAACAGATGCTCTCTGATTTTTTGAACATTTTGTAGGATTAGTTTGTGTCCATGCTGTTAAAGAATTATCCTCAGATCATTTGATTGGCATAAAGAACATAAATATTATATAAAGCTAGGTATCCTAATAGCACACAATTTTATACAATGTGCACTTTCCACTAGAAAATAACAATAGAAAGTCCTTCCTTTGAAATATAAGAACATTTTTGATTTATATGTCTGAATAATTAGTACTTTCTGACTTTGTGCAAAATATTCTAACATTTTCCATCTTTTGTCTCCATTGTCAATAATGATCCAAGAGTGTAATGTTTGAATATTCATTAATGTTTAAACATTTTCTTTTAAATAAATTTGACCCAAATAATCCATTCAACTCTGTAAACTAAATAGTCATATAACAATACAAACAATTTTAATTATAACTCATGTAGCTCTATAAAGGGCCTTAACATGTGCAAATTCAAATAGGATAGTCCATCTAAACCCATTTTATGTGAGAGGTACTTTAATTTTCTAACTAGGTAGTTTGGTCTCTGGGTTTCTCCAAAGCTCCAAATGACATTTAGATAGAAAATCATGAGATATTGTAACATTTACTGAATTCCAAGGATTGATCTATGTTTCTCTGATCTCTTTTCTCTTGACTATTTTCAAGAAGATATTAACATATAAATTCTGGTTTACTCATGTACCATAGCCTATGTGATAATTGTGATAAAACCTATAAACTCAACCTCTATGCTTGTATAAAATGTGCCAAAAGAGGAATATTACTTCCTCAGTTTTGAATGCTTTTACAAAGCTTGGAAAGACTATTGTCAGTCAAATTTCTCAAGTTTGATTCCTTCGGACTTTAGACTGATTCTGTGTTTCTGCTATGGTGTGCTCCTGCTGCATATTAAAAGTGAGATTTCTTTTTTTTTAAATCCTATGATGAATTATTCTGCTTGAACAGGCCAAGCTGTTCTAAACAGCCTACTGCTGACAGTGCTTAACTAAAGTCAACAAAGAGAAGATAAGGCTCAGTGCTTAGTGGTATTGTTTGTTGAAATATTAATACCAATTCCAGCTGTAAAAATGATAAATACTTTAATAAAGATGGCTTGTACCTCACCAAAGTTTGCAGTACTCTTTATTCTATCCATGCAGGGATATTCCCAGCAGACAGATTTAATCTCACAAAAGATATGGGCTACTAAAATGTGGCTATCTTACAAATGTCCCCAAAGCTTTTCAAATGAGCAGCCAAAGTATGGTAGCTACATTTCACATCCTTTAAAACCCCATATATCTCATCTTAATTAGTAACTTAAAAAGTACATTAATTTCATACTCCTTCACATGTGTACCTATTATAAGTTTATTTGAACATCAATTGTAAAGAACTTTTTTGTTTCATTTTTGTTTTGTTTTTTGAAAAATACAATAACATGAACCACAAAAAGAAAAGCAGCACCATAAATTATGGAAGGTTGCAGAGTTAAATTGTGGAGCTGAACTTGGTGGTAGAAACGTTAGGTACTAATTTGGCAAAGAGGCTCAGTGCCATGTGCTGTGTGGATGATGATAATAAAATCTTTATGTGAGGCTAATGGCACCTCAGTTTCATGAGCTTTTGATGTGACATGGCACATTAGATCTGCCAAGCAGAAGACCATCTGGAAAGAGAGTACAAGTTAAAAATCTAATTTTATTTTAAAGAAAATAACCTAAGTGAATATTAATGTAATTAAAGATCAATGATTCACACATAGAAACCTTGCAATCACATTCACACACACACACGTGTGTATATCACTATCTATATACATAAAAGCCTAAGTGACTGTTAGGACTGAATGACCAGAATGATCAGAAGGACTGGTCGACTGGTTGCTATGACATGCACTGAACACCAGAGCACAGATGCTCAATGCAGGAGCTCTCCTCTAATGGTCAGTGTGCTCCCACAGCAGGAGCACCACTCAGCTGACAGACCCATCCCCAGAGGCCCACCAGCCCAGTGGCAGCCATTCCCTCCCTCAGTAGTCCTGCAGGTCCGATCTCTCGAAAAAGGGCCAGGCAATGACAGACCAGTGTCATCGCATAATCCCAACAGTGCAGCCAGTCTCCTAGAAGTTGGCCATGGGCATCACCGCTGATCCCCTCCCTAGACACTCTGCAAGAGAGAAAGGATATAAAAGTGGCCACCAGATGTCCCCTGACAACCTGCATGAAAGTCAGTGAGATGGATTCGGATCCTGGGCTCACAAGGGTGCCCCACCACCCGCTCCGAGGGCCAATCACATCTTGTTCCCCTGCCCCCGCAACACACACCTCCCTTGGGACTCCACCTATGCATGAATTCATGCACCAGAACTCTAGTTAATAATAAAAATAATCACTAGTGAATTATATGAAAGAAAAACAAAATTGCCTTTGTCAAGTCATTAAAGCTGGTTTTTTAACTCCTAAGTGATTCTGGGTCAGAAATTAGTAGAAGGAAAAATTACTCAACAAATATTCCTGGGCTATTAAAGCTATTTGGAAAACAAGGTAGAATTTTAGTTTACTTCAATCCAAGATAAATTTCAGATATACTTAAAAATTACAAAAACGTAAGCTTTATGAGGTTTATATCATTCTTGTAGTAAAGACATATATAGAGTGTTTTAACTGCCCTGTAAGTACTCTATACATACTTTGCCTATTTATCTCCTCCCCCAAAAAAAAACCTTCCAACCACTGATCCTTTTATAGTCTCCATAGTTTGTTTGTCCAGAATGTCATATGTAATTTTTCAGATTGGTCCTTTTTACTTAGAAATATTTATGATATGTTTCCTCCATGCCTTTTCATGGCCTACAGCTCAATTCATTTTAGTGCTGAATAATATACTGTTGTTTCGTGTACCATAGTTTAATCATCCATTCATTTATTGAAGGATCTTGGTTGCTTCCAAATTTTGGCAATTAAAAATAAATCTGTTATTAACAACTGTGTGAAGGTTTTTGTGTGAGCATAAGTTTTAATTTCTTTGGGTAAATGCTCACGAGCCTGATTGTTAGATTTCATGCTAAGAGTATGTTTAATTTTGTAAGGAACCACCAAATTGTCTCCCATGTTTGCTGTAACATTTCCCTTGTTCTTGGATTTAGTGTGCTGATTTTTAGCGTCTTAGCAGCCTAGAGTATGTCCATGGTTTCTGAAGAAAATCCCCTCATTGGTTCACTAACAATCCCTGATTTATTAAGATAATTCAATAGATATCTTTAGTTTCTATTTAAAATGTTGAAATGCTTTTTGTGTAGACATCTATTATCCTTTTTCCTTTTGGTGGGATGATTAAATAAGGCAGTGCTTAAAGCCACTATTAATAGTATTTTGCAATGTACAGCTGAATCTTTTTGTAGAACTTTTATGATATAGTTTTCTGTATGAAAAACTAATGCTAGTTTAAAGGTAAAGTTTTGTGAATCTGTCTATTGTTGGAATCAAATTTGCTTAAACAACGGTGTTTTATCCATCATCAGCCTTTGGCACTGCTGGAGTAATTATCAGAATTTACTGAGTTGATGGTTTGGTAAATACTAGCAGAGCCAAAAGAAAAGAATTTACTGAGTTGATGGTTTGATAAACACTAGCAGAGGTCTCCCCCCGCCCCCCCCAAAAAATGGAAATGATCAGCTTTTTCCAAACTTTAAGGATTTTTGAGAATATATTTTATTATTACAAGCATTTTTGGGGAGCATCTCCATACTGTGACCATAATTTGTTAGTCCATTCCTTTTGGTCCTAAACTATATAATAAAAGGCTAATACACAAATTGTCCCCTTGGGAGTTCGACTGACTGGGAGTTCGACTACTTGCTATGATGCACACTGACCACTAGGGGCAACATGGAATTAAGGAAGGCCCCAACCAGTAACCAGCAGCTGTGGAAAGGAAGGTCCCAATTATCCCTACTTGCTGGCCAGGCCTAGGGATGCTACCCATGCATGAATTTTGTGTAATAGTCCTCTAGTTCAAAAATAAAAATCATGGGAGCTAATATGGTCCAGAACATTTACTTGACAAACACAAATAAACATCTCCCCCAGTTAGTGATAGAATCTAGATCATGTGTTTCCTAGGTAATGCTCTTCATGAATTTATTGAGAGAGGGTACTTCTAACTCAAAGCATAATAAGGGCATAATGATAAATTCAAGCCAACACCTATTTAGGCTACTAAGAATATACTTTTACCAATTTCCAAACAATTTATTCTGAAATTTGAGTTCATTTTGGAGCCTTGCACATAGTGTCATCTTTTAACAGTAAGCCTTATCCTTTTTTTTTTGGTCCCACTATGCAGATAAGGTTAATAAAATCTTTTTATTTTATATTAGTTCTACACTGAGTATAAATCTCTTATACCAGTATACTAGAATAGAATTCATTAATTTTAAAATGGATTAGAGTCATGTTAGTCATTTTGGCCAGGAAATCATTCATACTTGTCAAACAATTGTTGTAAAACTAATTATATCTTATCAAGAAAATGCACTATGAGTAGTAAGTAAGATTCAAATGATCTCAATCATTCCATTTAATGTATTGGTATTAATTCATTAATACATGAAACATTAAATTGATATAATCATCCAAAACCTCACTCGATATTCATTAATATAGGTAGTTGTAATTTAAAATATGTCTGCTTTAGAGGGAAAAAATTGCTGTATTTCATATAAAGTAGAATTTGTCATATTGGTGTGTGGCATTATTTCAGCAAGCCTATTTCCATCCTGGTCTTAGGTCTGTAACTTTGGGAGATTTATTGTTTCAGTGATGATTAGGTAGAAATGGTAATATTTCCACAGAAAATGTGAGAAAGTATATTAGCTTATGTAACTTATGTGTTTGACAGAAAAATTAGAACTTCTTAAGAGAATGTCACTTCAGTGTATCAAATCATCAAGGAAAGAAAGGTAGTATTATTATTAAGAGATAAAATAAATTCCTACATGCAGGCTTTCATGGTATATTTATATTCTGTTCTTTACATTTTCATGTCAATGCCTCATAGCACACTAATTACAGCTATAAAATATGTTGTACTATAATACATCATAGTGATATATTTTATATATTGTGTTTGAAAAGCATGGGCTGACTTTTCTGTGTGAAGTTGTGTTTGAATATAGAATGTAAACATATCATGTATTTTGAAGTTTGTGTTGATGAAATATATAGTATCACACAGAAATCTATATGTCTTTTTTCCAGTAGTAAATAAGTTGTAGTATGAATGCCCTTTCTAAGAGGGCAATGAAATGATCTGATGGATATATTAAATGTACAAAAAAGCATAATGTGTGATAATTTGCCTTATATCTCTGAATAAGGCACATATATTTTAAGATAATTAAAAGAAAGATTCATTTAATTTTAAAAATAACAAGTCAACATGATATTTAATTTTTAAAATTCTCATTAGATTTTAGGCTATCATTTTACTATTTAAATAGAGGAAAGCATACTTACTGCTCAAATATTAGAGTGCTTCAAAATGAACCAACAGAATCAAAGTTCAATAAAGATGATATGTTGAAAAACTTTCACCACTCTTAAACATTTTCAAGGAGAAATCTAAGGGATAGACATACACATTTTACTGCAAGGCCCTAGATAAATTTGGCTACTTAAATGGGTTTGAAAACAACATCCAGAGTTAGGGAAAATCATGAGAGTGTGATACCACCACGCCAATAAGAAAGATGTTGAACATTAGAACAGCCAACTGTTACTATTGACTGGATAACTATCTTAGTTGCACAGGTTACCATTTCTTGAAGAGATATTTATTGAATATTTAGTATGTGCATGGCACTCTTCTACTTATTATGGCTAAACTGGCAAGAAAAAAAAAAGACAAAATGTCCTGCTCTTATGCAGTTTATGTTTCATGAAGAAAGATTGGCAATAAACAAAGAAATAAAAACACCCCCCAAAATAAAAGAAAATAATAAAAACTGTTTCTTAAATACATATTGTTATGTTGTGCAGAGTGTGACTTTGGAGCATATCTTATTAAAAAAATAGCCAGTGAAATGCCATTAGACAGGATGAAGATTCACCTGTGGGTTGAGAAACACTAGCAGGGTCACCTAAGACATGGGAAAATACAAATATTTACATTATGATTCATAAGAGTAGCAAAATTACAGTTATGAAATAGCAACAAAAATAATTTTATGGTAGGGGATCACCACAATATGAGGAACTGTATTAAAGGGTTGCGGCATTAGAAAGTTGAGAACCACTGCAAAAGCAATTGAGCTGGTCTATTAAGCCCAGTTTCAGTTAGTCATTCAGTGGGGAACCATCCATCTATAGAGTCTAAGTGTCCTACCAAGATGGCTTGGTTAGTTGAGAGCAACTTTAAGGGGGAAGGAGGATGTGTAAATATGTAGCATTCAACCCTTATATGAGCTGGGATAAGTGCATCAACTTTGGAAAAGGGCTCTGGGTGGGGCATCACAGTTAAAGTTATGGTGGAAAGAACTCAGGAAAAATATTAGAGACCAAAACCATTTAAAGCTTTAATTTAGAGTACATAATTTAGCTTTTCCTCTAAGATCAAAGAAACCCTTGGAGGGTATTAAACAAGAGAATGACATAATCTGGTTTACATTTTTTAAAAATTTACAATGAATGGTGATTGTAAAACCAGATTATTAAGAATGAATGCATGGATATAAATTATAAAGTAATTGTAGGATTTTTGCCAAGCAATAGTGATAGCTTGAATATGTTGATATCAGTGAAAATGGAAAGAAAATGTATAATTTTCCTGTGAAGTGAAGAAGAGAAATGATTCAATAAGTGAAAAGATAATTAAAATAAGAGGATTTAAAAAAATAATATCAATTACTAAAACATATTTATTATTTATTTTATTTTTTAAAATATATTTTATTGATTTTTCACAGAGAGGAAGGGAGAGGGATAGAAAGTCAGAAACATCGATGAGAAAGAGACATTGATCAGCTGCCTCCTGCACACCCACACTGGAGATGTTCCCTTAAGCAAGGTACATGCCTCTGACCGGAATCGAACCCGGGACCCTTCAGTCTGCAGGCCGACGCTCTATCCACTGAGCCAAATCGGTCTCTGCAGAACATATTTATTTATAAGAATAATTCAGTTGAGAGAAAATTAACTTTTTTTTCAAGAAAGAGCAGTATTTCAGAAACCATGTCCTTGATAAAGCAAGATAAAATGAAATGCAAAATAATGGTGAATATATTGAAATATCAAATAGGGTCAAGCTTTTTTATAGGTGAATGATGTGATAGGAAATGATGAATATTACTTCAAGGACCAAAAAAATCTTCTTTCTTTTCTCATAGACACTAAAAATGTCATTTAAATTAATCAATGCATGAATGAATGGATAAGTCACATGTTGTCTATACTATGGAAGGCATCATTTTTCAAGAACTGATAAATATCTGTTACCCCACATTTTTCATTTTTCACAAAGGAGAGTAGAGTAAGAAATGGAGGACAGCCAGTCCAGAGCTGTGGGTATTTAATGGTGAGCAAGAAACAAGAAACTGAAGAAAGCACATAAGGTTTGTTGTGGACCCAGGGCTTCTTGCTTGCTAGTGCTTTTTATTACCTAGGTTGCCTTCAGAACTGTATTTCTCACTGTGAGACATTCTGTAGAGCTATCCATAACCACTCTCATCAATAAGCTAATGAGTCAGAAAGAAACAGAAACTTAACAATATTCTTTATACCTCTGGTGATTTAGAGTACATTATGAAACAGATGTTACGCATTAAGGTGCATCATAAAAGTGTGATC